>WNGS01000027.1:274432-311496 GCA_020271785.1 Procambarus virginalis
GCTGTCACCAGTGTCTTGTGTGTCACCAGCTCTACTGGACTGTCACCATGTTCTTGGTGTGTCACCATTCTAGGTGACACTCACCAGCTCTAGTGGACTGTCACCAGCTCTAGTGGACTGTCACCAGTGTTCTTGGTGTGTCACCAGCTCTAGTGGACTGTCACATGTTCTTGGTGGTGTCACCAGCTTCTAGTGGTACTGTCAACCAACTCTAGTAGTCTGCCACAAGTGTTCTTGGTGTGTCACCAGCCTAGTGGACTGTCACCATGTTCTTGGTGTGTCACCAGCTCTAGTGGGCTGTCACCAGTGTTCTTGGATGTGTCACCAGCTCTAGTGGACTGTCCACCAGTGTTCTTGTGTGTCACCAGCTCTAGGGACTGTCGCCAGTGATCCGGTGTGTCACCAGCTCTAGTGGACTGTCACCAGTGTTCCTTGTGTGTCACCAGCTCTAGTGGGCTGTCACCAGTGTTTCTTGTGTGTCACCAGCTCTAGTGGACTGTCACCAGCTCTAGTGTGACTGTCGCCAGCTCTAGTGGACTGTCACCAGCTCTAGTGGACGTCACCAGTGTTCTTGTGTGTCACCAGATCTAGTGTCTGTCACACCGAGCTCAGTGGCGGACTGTCACCAGTGTTCTTGGTGGTGTCACCAGCTCTAGTGGACTGTCACCAGTGTTCTTGGTGTGTCACCAGCTCTAGTGGCTGTCACCAGTGTTCTTGGTGTGTCACCAGCTCTAGTGGACTGTCACCAGCTCTAGTGGACTGTCACCAGATCTAGTTGGACTGTTCACCAGTGTTCTTGGTGTGTCACCAGCTCTAGTAGACTGTCACCAGCTCTAGTGGACTGTCACCAGATCTAGTGGACTGTCACCAGTGTACTTGGTGTGTCACCAGCTCTAGTGGACTGTCACCAGTGTTCTTGGTGTGTCACCAGCTCTAGGGACTGTCACCAGCTCTAGTAGTCTGCCACCAGTGTTTTGTGGTGTCACCAGCTCTAGTGGACTGTCACCAGTGTTCTTGTGTGTCACTAGCTCTAGTTGACTGTCACCAGTGTCTAGTGTTCTGTGTCACCAGCTCTAGTGGACTGTCACCAGTGTTCTTGGTGTGTCACCAGCTCTAGTGGATTGTCACCAGTGTTCTTGGTGTGTCACCAGCTCTAGTGGACTGTCACCAGCTCTAGTATACTGCCACAGTGTTCTTGGTGTGTCACCAGCTCTAGTGGACTGTCACCAGTGTTCTTGGTGTGTCACCAGCTCTAGTGGACTGTCACCAGTGTTCTTGGGTGTCACGGCTCTAGTGGACTGTCACCAGCTCTAGTGGACTGTCACCAGCTCTAGTGGACTGTCACCAGTGTTCTTGGTGTGTCACAAGCTCTAGTGGATTGTCCCAGTGTTCTTGGTGTGTCACCAGCTCTAGTGGACTGTCACCAGCTCTAGTAGTCTGCCACAAGTGTTCTTGGTGTGTCACCAGCTCTAGTGGACTGTCACCAGTGTTCTTGGTGTGTCACCAGCTCTAGTGGACTGTCACCAGTGTTCTTGGTGTGTCACCAGCTCTAGTGGACTGTCACCAGCTCTAGTGGACTGTCACCAGTGTTCTTGGTGTGTCACCAGCTCTAGTGGGCTGTCACCAGTGTTCTTGGTGTGTCACCAGCTCTAGTGGACTGTCACCAGCTCTAGTTGACTGTCACCAGTGTTCTTGGTGTGTCACCAGCTCTAGTGGGCTGTCACCAGTGTTCTTGGTGTGTCACCAGCTCTACTGGACTGTCACCAGTGTTCTTGGTGTGTCACCAGTTCTAGTGGACACTCACCAGCTCTAGTGGACTGTCACCAGCTCTAGTGGACTGTCACCAGTGTTCTTGGTGTGTCACCAGCTCTAGTGGACTGTCACCAGTGTTCTTGGTGTGTCACCAGCTCTAGTGGACTGTCACCAGCTCTAGTAGTCTGCCACAAGTGTTCTTGGTGTGTCACCAGCTCTAGTGGACTGTCACCAGTGTTCTTGGTGTGTCACCAGCTCTAGTGGGCTGTCACCAGTGTTCTTGGTGTGTCACCAGCTCTAGTGGACTGTCACCAGTGTTCTTGGTGTGTCACCAGCTCTAGTGGACTGTCGCCAGTGATCCTGGTGTGTCACCAGCTCTAGTGGACTGTCACCAGGGTCCTTGGTGTGTCACCAGCTCTAGTGGGCTGTCACCAGTGTTCTTGGTGTGTCACCAGCTCTAGTGGACTGTCACCAGCTCTAGTGGACTGTCGCCAGCTCTAGTGGACTGTCACCAGCTCTAGTGGACTGTCACCAGTGTTTTTGGTGTGTCACCAGATCTAGTGGTCTGTCACCAGCTCTAGTGGACTGTCACCAGTGTTCTTGGTGTGTCACCAGCTCTAGTGGACTGTCACCAGTGTTCTTGGTGTGTCACCAGCTCTAGTGGGCTGTCACCAGTGTTCTTGGTGTGTCACCAGCTCTAGTGGACTGTCACCAGCTCTAGTGGACTGTCACCAGATCTAGTGGACTGTCACCAGTGTTCTTGGTGTGTCACCAGCTCTAGTAGACTGTCACCAGCTCTAGTGGACTGTCACCAGATCTAGTGGACTGTCACCAGTGTTCTTGGTGTGTCACCAGCTCTAGTGGACTGTCACCAGTGTTCTTGGTGTGTCACCAGCTCTAGTGGACTGTCACCAGCTCTAGTAGTCTGCACCAGTGTTCTTGGTGTGTCACCAGCTCTAGTGGACTGTCACCAGTGTTCTTGGTGTGTCACTAGCTCTAGTGGACTGTCACCAGCTCTAGTGGACTGTCACCAGCTCTAGTGGACTGTCACCAGTGTTCTTGGTGTGTCACCAGCTCTAGTGGATTGTCACCAGTGTTCTTGGTGTGTCACCAGCTCTAGTGGACTGTCACCAGCTCTAGTAGTCTGCCACAAGTGTTCTTGGTGTGTCACCAGCTCTAGTGGACTGTCACCAGTGTTCTTGGTGTGTCACCAGCTCTAGTGGACTGTCACCAGTGTTCTTGGTGTGTCACCGGCTCTAGTGGACTGTCACCAGCTCTAGTGGACTGTCACCAGTGTTCTTGGTGTGTCACCAGCTCTAGTGGGCTGTCACCAGTGTTCTTGGTGTGTCACCAGCTCTAGTGGACTGTCACCAGCTCTAGTGGACTGTCACCAGTGTTCTTGGTGTGTCACCAGCTCTAGTGGGCTGTCACCAGTGTTTTTGGTGTGTCACCAGCTCTAGTGGACTGTCACCAGTGTTCTTGGTGTGTCACCAGCTCTAGTGGACTGTCACCAGTGTTTTTGGTGTGTCACCAGCTCTAGTGGACTGTCACCAGATCTAGTGGACTGTCACCAGTGTTCTTGGTGTGTCACCAGCTCTAGTAGTCTGCCACCAGTGTTCTTGGTGTGTCACCAGCTCTAGTGGACTGTCACAAGTGTTCTTGGTGTGTCACCAGCTCTAGTGGACCGTCACCAGCTCTAGTGGACTGTCACCAGTGTTCTTGGCGTGTCACCAGCTCTAGTGGACTGTCACAAGCTCTAGTGGACTGTCACCAGTGTTCTTGGTGTGTCATCAGCTCTAGTGGACTGTCACCAGCTCTAGTGGAGTGTCACCAGTGTTCTTGGTGTGTCACCAGCTCTAGTGGACTGTCACCAGCTCTAGTGGACTGTCACCAGCTCCAGTGGACTGTCACCAGTGTTCTTGGTGTGTTCCCAGATCTAGTGGTCTGTCACCAGCTCTAGTGGACTGTCACCAGTAATCTTGGTGTGTCACCAGCTCTAGTGGGCTGTCACCAGTGTTCTTGGTGTGTCACCAGCTCTAGTGGACTGTCACCAGTGTTCTTGGTGTGTCACCAGCTCTAGTGGACTATCACCAGCTCTAGTGGACACTCACCAGCTCTAGTGGACTGTCACCAGTGTTCTTGGTGTGTCACCAGCACTAGTGGACACTCACCAGCTCTAGTGGACTGTCACCAGCTCTAGTGAACTGTCACCAGAGTTCTTGGTGTGTCACCAGCTCTAGTGGACTGTCACCAGTGTTCTTGGTGTGTCACCAGCTCTAGTGGACTGTCACCAGCTCTAGTAGTCTGCCACCAGTGTTCTTGGTGTGTCACCAGCTCTAGTGGACTGTCACAAGTGTTCTTGGTGTGTCACCAGCTCTAGTGGACCGTCACCAGCTCTAGTGGACTGTCACCAGTGTTCTTGGTGTGTCACCAGTTCTAGTGGACTGTCACAAGCTCTAGTGGACTGTCACCAGTGTTCTTGGTGTGTCACCAGCTCTAGTGGACTGTCACCAGCTCTAGTGGAGTGTCACTTGTGTTCTTGGTGTGTCACCAGCTCTAGTGGACTGTCACCAGCTCTAGTGGACTGTCACCAGCTCTAGTGGACTGTCACCAGTGTTCTTGGTGTGTCACCAGCTCTAGTGGACTGTCACCAGCTCTAGTGAACTGTCACCAGTGTTCTTGGTGTGTCACTAGCTCTAGTGGGCTGTCACCAGTGTTCTTGGTGTGTCACCAGCTCTAGTGGACTGTCACCAGCTCTAGTAGTCTTGTAATGGGTACCTCAGTCTTGTAATGCCTACTACCATAGTAATGTCTACTCTCATTAATTGTCTACCATAGTAATGTTAATATACCCTAATTGGAATATTATTAAATCATTTATTGTAATATCTCTGTCCACACTTAATAACCAGCAAACCCTAATAACGGACCAGTATGACCCCTCGCTGGACTGTCACGAATATAAGCTGAATATTAAATGAGGAATATCACAAGGAAAGGGATTATTAATCTTACCCTTTTCCTTTCACTGCCACCACCTTCCAAAGAAATGAATGTGTCTATAATTATCGGTCCCCAGGAAGGAAGGGACTCGATAATCAGGGAACTCAACGGACCAGTGATTGAAATTGAATGGATTATTTTAGTCTTATTGAACTGAACGGGGGAGGCTCTCGCTTTACTTTATTATTCCTAAGAATGGAGAAACACAAGGAAGTTCTAACACAGCACATGAAAATCGCATGAATAACATATATTAACACCAGGGGACAGATAACTCACCAAGATGAAATTAACAATATTTTATTATTGTAACTGTATATTTAAATCACAATTGACATATAGCCTACTCTAATAACATCTACCAAAATAAAAGAGGCAATGGAAATGCAATACCAATATGCAAGAAACGTAGGAGCACACTACCTTCAATCGCACCCTGCGGCCAGATGTTGATGGCGGCCCTCAGCCCCGTTGGGTGCGGGCTGGCTTGCCCTCCAGTCCCGAAAAACTCCCAAGACACACTAAATGAAATTTTGTTTTACCAGCTTATTGCTGGGAAGGATTACACCTCCCACCATCTAATCCAGCTCCAGGGCTCCACCCATTATTTTGGCAATGGCCAACCATTTTACACTTAGGCCTGAGGTCTGGCTCTCTAGGGCCAATAAGGACTTGGCTCTTATCTTCCGCCAATCATCTTCCCTGAGGTGCCGTGGAAGGCTACATGAATTCCTGAAGATTGAGTCAGTACTCCCCGGCTGTGCGATGGGAACAAGGTACCACTGTATTAGATTCCCGCAACTAGTGCACCTCCCAGCAATGTTTACCAAAACTGATTATTTATGTTCCAGCCCGTCTCCAGCAAGATAAAGGGTAGGGACACTTGACTCGCCTGGTATGGGTAAGGGACCGTTGAGAGGGGAAAGAGAGGGAATGAGAGGGGGAATGAGAGGGGGGAGAGGGAGGATGGAGAGGGGAAACGAGTGGGGAGGATTGCGTGGAGACGCAAGGTATCACAGAGGTCGGCTGCACAACCCCTCAGGTCAACTCCTTGGACCTTGACAAATGGGCTACAGGGGGGGGGTGTGAAGGGGGAAGACGAATGACGGGTAAGGGGAGGGGAGAAAGGGGGAAGGAAAAAAGGAAGGAGGGGAGAAGGAAGGAGGGGAGAGGGGGAAGGGAGAACCAATGATCTGAGCACCAGATCATTACAACTCCCCTTCCTCGGAAATTAAGAAATTTGTGTGTAAAGAAATTTACACACACTTTTCTTATCCAAAACCCTGGGCTATCATGAACATTACTCCACAACCAAGATTTAACTCCACAATAAACTGACCCATTGCCTCAAACAAAAGAAATGATTATCTAATCCTAACTAATAATGGCAACACACATAAAACAGAATAATGTTTCCTCCAAAATAAAATACTGGCACCACCAAAAGGTGTGGGCCAGCCTGTATACATACATAACAAACACAGTAATAATACATAAACCATAAGGACAGAGAACGTCTCTAATCCTGGCTGTCCACTTGGCTGCAGCCCTGTACCCTTCCAACTACCTGGAAGACAAAACCTCCTATACCTGTCGTGATATAGTAACACTAATTGTAAAAATCCAAACCCAACAACTAGCTAACGTCAGCCGATAGCCTTCAGCTATCCCAGTATTCCACCTGGAATAAAGATCAAACACATCACATAGAAACATTAAAAAATCAATGTCATCAAAAATAAAACAAATTATCAATTCCATCAAAAATATATAGAGAAATATTCCCTCTCAGGGACCTCGTGTCCCACACCTGTGACAACTGCCTACCACAGCGTGTCCAAATCCTTAACCTAAAGAAAATACACAAAAATATTTTTATTAAAAAAATTCGATGTCCACAGACATGTCTCTTAACCAACAACAACAGCGGGTGAACACATTTTTCAGACTGTGTACCACCCTTATTGTTCAGTAATCCACAAAAATTAAAAAAATATATATAAATATCAGTATCTCGGATCTAGAAAAATCTAGATAAAGTTCCCCACTGATCAACGTTTCTAGAGAACCTACTAGATGGTTCTCAAAACAGTTCACTCAAACAACTTTTCTAGAGACAAGGTAATTTTCTAGTAACAATTTCTAGATGTTCACTTTCTAGATTTCTTTTTCTATTTCACTAGTTCTAGTTTTCAACATTTAATACTGTTCCAGAGAGCGTTCCGAAGGTGTACAGAGGTGTTACTATCAGATGGAAAATTAGAGAGTTGAACTAACTGTTCCGAGTTAACAGTTCATTCCTTAAAGTTCATTTCATATAACTTTTCTATACAAGAGTTCTATCGTTCGGTCCTGGTGACATCTCGTTGCTGTAGATTCCGGCGACTACCTCAAGTTGCTTGGAGATCCTGGTCATCTGGAAGTTCCATTTCCGGCCTCGGCCAACTACGGACAGTACAGGGGGTCTCGCACTGCCCGCACCGGCTTGCGTGACAGCTGACAGCTGGCGGCTGTCAGCTCAGGTGGACCCCGCTAACAGGAACCCGGGTTCACCTCTTCTTATCGCTTCCAACAGTCCTGATGGATTGTTGTTAACCAATGGCTGCCACCGTAGAGCACAGCTTCGACGTGTCATGATGTCTCGCGTTGGTAGGGAGGTTCGAGTGGCGTTGAAGAGGATGGCATGGTGACAGGACAGGTGGGCCCTGCCTCAGCTCCTGGGCGACGTCATCTACCGACGTTTACTTGTTATCCCGGTACTACTGGGCCGGTACACCTTTCCGTGCAACCCCTCGTGCAGCTGAGCTTGGGCCGAGATACAGAGATGTACCTCCTCTGGCGAAACAGCAGCACTCTGTAGGGGTAGTGCTGTTCGTACCCGGGACCGCCGTGTTGCCTCTTCGTTTCCACAGACGACGCAACCGCAGGTTTTGAGAGAGCTGACAAGTCGTTGCAATTAGCGTACTTCTTCGTTTCCACTCGTCTTCCACTTCCGGTTTTCCGCAGTCTTGACTTAGCGGCTGGTGGACTTGGTTGGTGACCTTGAGACAGCTAGCCCACGGTTGTGATGGTGACTGACTCTGCTCCGTGAAGACAGCATGGCTGGACTGGGACAACCTCGTTAGTGACGTGAGGTGTCGGCTGGGTGACTGTACGTCAGTCACCCCTTCCGGATAACCAATTGACGAGTTACCGGGTACAAGGGCGAGGACTTTATGTAACGTGCCTCAGACCCCGATCTTATCAGCCAGGTGGGTCATCCCCAGACCTGCTGATCTCGATCCTTGGTTCACGTGTGACTGGGAGGCTGGAACTGGTGTACCGTCAGACCTGAGAAAGACAGTCAACAACAAATGGCGGAAGCATGGATATTACTCTGAGGGAATAGGAAGTTGGAAACCCCAGAGCAAAGCAAGTATGCTACCTGAGTCATGCACATCAGTAACTACACACCATTGCCTCTACAGGATTATATGAACTTTTACTAAACCTGACTAGGGGAGATCATTACACTTACTGTACAGCTCGCGACCTTGTTACCATAGGGTGACAAGATTGAGCTTGACTACTGATGAGATTTAACAGGAGGTCATCCTCATCCTCTGACTCATCACTTGGATCATTAGACAGGTCAGGAATTAGACTTGCTGAAGGCAGCTCTAGTTCCTCCCTCGCGTGATAAGGTTTTAATTATTAATATGAATTGTTCTCTCAACTTGGTCCTCAAAAATACCTTTAATAACAAAATTAACCGGACCTTTTCTTCAATTACTCGGTAGGGGCCCCGCCATCTAGGTGCAAGTTTCCTACTCTGATTGGCGGGAGCCGCCTCATTAACTCTAACACAAGACTCCCGACTTTCAATTCAAGGGGTCGTACCTTTTTGTCATAATGTGAGCATAGCGATCTCGTGCTGTCTTGGAAGCCTAGCTGCAATTCTCCATGCATTTTTCATCTTTTTACAACTTCTGATGGGTAGTCTTCCCCATATGCAATATTATGTCTGTTAAGAGACCTGATGGGAAATTACATGAATGACCTGTGAACAGCAAAAGGGGTTGGGTGTTAATGGACTGATGGATGGCAGTGTTCAGCGCACTGNGTCACCAGCTCTAGTGGACTGTCACCAGTGTTCTGGTGTGTCACCAGCTCTAGTGGACTGTCACCAGTGTTCTTGTGTGTCACCAGCTCTAGTGGACTGTCACCAGTGTTCTTGGTGTGTCACCGCTCTAGTGGACTGTCACAGTGTTCATGGTGTGTCACCAGCTCTAGTGGACTGTCACCAGTGTTCTTGGTGAGTTACCAGCTCTAGTGGACTGTCACCAGTGTTCTTGGTGTGTCACCAGCTCTAGTGGACTGTCACCAGTGTTCTTGGTGTGTCACCAGCTCTAGTGGACTGTCACCAGCTCTAGTGGACTGTCACCAGTGTTCTTGGTGTGTCACCAGCTCTAGTGTACTGTCACCAGCTCTAGTGGACTGTCACCAGTGTTCTTGGTGTGTCACCAGTGTTCTTGGTGTGTCACCAGCTCTAGTGTACTGTCACCAGCTCTAGTGGACTGTCACCAGTGTTCTTGGTGTGTCACCAGCTCTAGTGTACTGTCACCAGCTCTAGTGGACTGTCACCAGTGTTCTTGGTGTGTCACCAGCTCTAGTGGACTGTCACCAGTGTTCTTGGTGTGTCACCAGCTCTAGTAGACTGTCACCAGTGTTCTTGGTGTGTCACCAGCTCTAGTGGACTATCACCAGTGTTCTTGGTGTGTCACCAGCTCTAGTGGACTATCACCAGTGTTCTTGGTGGTCACCAGCTCTAGTGGACTATCACAGTGTTCTTGGTGTGTCACCAGCTCTAGTGTACTGTCCCAGCTCTAGTGGACTGTCACCAGTGTTCTTGGTGTGTCACCAGCTCTAGTGGACTGTCACCAGTGTCATGGTGTGTCACCAGCTCTAGTGGACTGTCACCAGTGTCTTAGTGTGTCACCAGCTCTAGTGGACTGTCACCAGTGTTCTTGGGGTGTCACCAGCTCTAGTGGACTGTCACCAGTGTTCTTGGTGTGTCACCAGCTCTAGTGGACTGTCACCAGTGTTCTTGGTGTGTCACCAGTTCTAGTGGACTGTCACCAGTGTTCTTGGGTGTCACCAGCTCTAGTGGACTGTCACCAGTGTTCTTGGTGTGTCACCAGCTCTAGTGGACTGTCACCAGTGTTCTTGGTGTGTCACCAGCTCTAGTGGACTGTCACCAGTGTTCTTGTGTGTCACCAGCTCTAGGGACTGTCACCAGTGTTCTTGGTGTGTCACCAGCTCTAGTGGACTGTCACCAGTGTTCTTGGTGTGTCACCAGCTCTAGTGGACTGTCACAGTGTTCTTGGTGTGTCACCAGCTCTAGCGGACTGTCACCAGTGTTCTTGGTGTGTCACAAGCTCTAGTGGACTGTCACCAGTGTTCATGGTGTGTCACCAGCTCTAGTGGACTGTCACCAGTGTTCTTGGTGTGTCACCAGCTCTAGTGGACTGTCACCAGTGTTCTTGGTGTGTCACCAGCTCTAGTGGACTGTCACCAGTGTTCTTGGTGTGTCACAAGCTCTAGTGGACTGTCAAAAGTGTTCATGGTGTGTCACCAGCTCTAGTGGACTGTCACCAGTGTTCTTGGTGTGTCACCAGCTCTAGTGGACTGTCACCAGTGTTCATGGTGTGTCACCAGCTCTAGTGGACTGTCACCAGTGTTCTTGGTGTGTCACCAGCTCTAGTGGACTGTCACCAGTGTTCTTGGTGTGTCACCAGCTCTAGTAGACTGTCACCAGTGTTCTTGGTGTGTCACCAGCTCTAGTGGACTATCACCAGTGTTCTTGGTGTGTCACCAGATCTAGTGGACTATCACCAGTGTTCTTGGTGTGTCACCAGCTCTAGTGTACTGTCCCCAGCTCTAGTGGACTGTCACCAGTGTTCTTGGTGTGTCACCAGCTCTAGTGGACTGTCACCAGTGTTCATGGTGTGTCACCAGCTCTAGTGGACTGTCACCAGTGTTCATGGTGTGTCACCAGCTCTAGTGGACTGTCACCAGTGTTCTTGGTGTGTCACCAGCTGTAGTGGACTGTCACCAGTGTTCTTGGTGTGTCACCAGCTCTAGTGGACTGTCACCAGTGTTCTTGGTGTGTCACCAGCTCTAGTGGACTGTCACCAGTGTTCTTGGTGTGTCACCAGCTCTAGTGGACTGTCACAAGTGTTCTTGGTGTGTCACCAGCTCTAGTGGACTGTCACCAGTGTTCATGGTGTGTCACCAGCTCTAGTGGACTGTCACCAGTGTTCTTGGTGTGTCACCAGCTCTAGTGGACTGTCACCAGTGTTCTTGGTGTGTCACCAGCTCTAGTGGACTGTCACCAGTGTTCTTGGTGTGTCACCAGCTCTAGTGTACTGTCACCAGCTCTAGTGGACTGTCACCAGTGTTCTTGGTGTGTCACCAGCTCTAGTGTACTGTCACCAGCTCTAGTGGACTGTCACCAGTGTTCTTGGTGTGTCACCAGCTCTAGTGTACTGTCACCAGCTCTAGTGGACTGTCACCAGTGTTCTTGGTGTGTCACCAGCTCTAGTGGACTGTCACCAGTGTTCTTGGTGTGTCACCAGCTCTAGTAGACAGTCACCAGTGTTCTTGGTGTGTCACCAGCTCTAGTGGACTATCACCAGTGTTCTTGGTGTGTCACCAGCTCTAGTGGACTATCACCAGTGTTCTTGGTGTGTCACCAGCTCTAGTGGACTATCACCAGTGTTCTTGGTGTGTCACCAGCTCTAGTGTACTGTCCCCAGCTCTAGTGGACTGTCACCAGTGTTCTTGGTGTGTCACCAGCTCTAGTGGACTGTCACCAGTGTTCATGGTGTGTCACCAGCTCTAGTGGACTGTCACCAGTGTTCTTGGTGTGTCACCAGCTCTAGTGGACTGTCACCAGTGTTCTTGGTGTGTCACCAGCTCTAGTAGACTGTCACCAGTGTTCTTGGTGTGTCACCAGCTCTAGTGGACTGTCACCGGTGTTCTTGGTGTGTCACCAGCTCTAGTGGACTGTCACTAGTGTTCTTGGTGTGTCACCAGTTCTAGTGGACTGTCACCAGTGTTCTTGGTGTGTCACCAGCTCTAGTGGACTGTCACCAGTGTTCTTGGTGTGTCACCAGCTCTAGTGGACTGTCACCAGTGTTCTTGGTGTGTCACCAGCTCTAGTGGACTGTCACCAGTGTTCTTGGTGTGTCACCAGCTCTAGTGGACTGTCACCAGTGTTCATGGTGTGTCACCAGCTCTAGTGGACTGTCACCAGTGTTCTTGGTGTGTCACCAGCTCTAGTGGACTGTCACCAGTGTTCTTGGTGTGTCACCAGCTCTAGCGGACTGTCACCAGTGTTCTTGGTGTGTCACAAGCTCTAGTGGACTGTCACCAGTGTTCATGGTGTGTCACCAGCTCTAGTGGACTGTCACCAGTGTTCTTGGTGTGTCACCAGCTCTAGTGGACTGTCACCAGTGTTCATGGTGTGTCACCAGCTCTAGTGGACTGTCACCAGTGTTCTTGGTGTGTCACCAGCTCTAGTGGACTGTCACCAGTGTTCTTGGTGTGTCACCAGCTCTAGTGGACTGTCACCAGTGTTCTTGGTGTGTCACCAGCTCTAGTAGACTGTCACCAGTGTTCTTGGTGTGTCACCAGCTCAAGTGGACTATCACCAGTGTTCTTGGTGTGTCACCAGCTCTAGTGGACTATCACCAGTGTTCTTGGTGTGTCACCAGCTCTAGTGTACTGTCCCCAGCTCTAGTGGACTGTCACAAGTGTTCTTGGTGTGTCACCAGGTCTAGTGTACTGTCACCAGCTCTAGTGGACTGTCACCAGTGTTCTTGGTGTGTCACCAGCTCTAGTGTACTGTCACCAGCTCTAGTGGACTGTCACCAGTGTTCTTGGTGTGTCACCAGCTCTAGTGTACTGTCACCAGCTCTAGTGGACTGTCACCAGTGTTCTTGGTGTGTCACCAGCTCTAGTGTACTGTCACCAGCTCTAGTGGACTGTCACCAGTGTTCTTGGTGTGTCACCAGCTCTAGTAGACTGTCACCAGTGTTCTTGGTGTGTCACCAGCTCTAGTGGACTGTCACCAGTGTTCATGGTGTGTCACCAGCTCTAGTGTACTGTCACCAGCTCTAGTGGACTGTCACCAGTGTTCTTGGTGTGTCACCAGCTCTAGTAGACTGTCACCAGTGTTCTTGGTGTGTCACCAGCTCTAGTGGACTGTCACCAGTGTTCTTGGTGTGTCACCAGCTCTAGTGGACTGTCACCAGTGTTCTTGGTGTGTCACCAGCTCTAGTAGACTGTCACCAGTGTTCTTGGTGTGTCACCAGCTCTAGTGGACTATCACCAGTGTTCTTGGTGTGTCACCAGCTCTAGTGGACTATTACCAGTGTTCTTGGTGTGTCACCAGCTCTAGTGGACTGTTACCAGTGTTCTTGGTGTGTCACCAGCTCTAGTGGACTGTTACCAGTGTTCATGGTGTGTCACCAGCTCTAGTGGACTGTCACCAGTGTTCTTGGTGTGTCACCAGCTCTAGTGGACTGTCACCAGCTCTAGTGGACTGTCACCAGTGTTCTTGGTGTGTCACCACCTTCTTGAGATTATCTTGAGATGATTTCGGGGCTTTTTAGTGTCCCCGCGGCCCGGTCCTCGACCAGGCCTCCACCCCCAGGAAGCAGCCCGTGACAGCTGACTAACACCCAGGTACCTATTTTACTGCTAGGTAACAGGGGCATAGAGTGAAAGAAACTATGCCCATTGTTTCTCGCCGGCGCCTGGGATCGAACCCAGGACCACAGGATCACTACTCCAGCGTGCTGTCCGCTCGGCCGACCGGCTCCCTACTGGACTGTCACCAGTCCACTAGAGCTGGTGACACCCGAGTGTTCTTGGTGTGTCACCTGCTCTAGTGGACTGTCACCAGTGTTCCTGGTGTGTCACCAGCTCTAGGGTACTGTAACAGTCCCATAGAGCTGGTGACACACCAGTGTTCTTGGTGTGTCACCAGTTCTAATGGACTGTCACCAGTTTCTTACTTGTATCAACTTGGCTTCTCTCTGACATCCAAGCTATAACATCTCGTTACTGTTCTGCCAGCTGGCCATTGTCAGCAAGGAGGAGGCACCATCCAGCTGGCCATTGTCAGCAAGGAGGAGGCAACATCCAGCTGGCCATTGTCAGCAAGGAGGAGGCACCATCCAGCTGGCCATTGTCAGCAAGGAGGAGGCACCATCCAGCTGGCCATTGTCAGCAAGGAGGAGGCAACATCCAGCTGGTCATTGTCAGCAAGGTGGAGGCACCATCCAGCTGGTCATTGTCAGCAAGGAGGAGGCAACATCCAGCTGGTCATTGTCAGCAAGGAGGAGGCAACATCCAGCTGGTCATTGTCAGCAAGGAGGAGGCACCATCCAGCTGGCCATTGTCAGCAAGGAGAAGGCACCATCCAGCTGGTCATTGTCAGCAAGGAGGAGGCAACACCCAGCTGGTCATTGTCAGCAAGGAGGAGGCACCATCCAGCTGGTCATTGTCAGCAAGTAGGAGGCAACACCCAGCTGGTCATTGTCAGCAAGGAGGAGGCAACATCCAGCTGGCCATTGTCAGCAAGGAGGAGGCACCATCCAGCTGGCCATTGTCAGCAAGGAGGAGGCACCATCCAGCTGGCCATTGTCAGCAAGGAGGAGGCAACATCCAGCTGGCCATTGTCAGCAAGGAGGAGGCAACATCCAGCTGGTCATTGTCAGCAAGGAGGAGGCACCATCCAGCTGGTCATTGTCAGCAAGGAGGAGGTAACATCCAGCTGGTCATTGTCAGCAAGGAGGAGGCAACACCCAGCTGGTCATTGTCAGCAAGGAGGAGGCAACATCCAGCTGGTCATTGTCAGCAAGGAGGAGGCACCATCCAGCTGGTCATTGTCAGCAAGGTGGAGGCACCATCCAGCTGGTCATTGTCAGCAAGGAGGAGGCAACATCCAGCTGGTCATTGTCAGCAAGGAGGAGGCACCATCCAGCTGGCCATTGTCAGCAAGGAGGAGGCAACATCCAGCTGGCCATTGTCAGCAAGGAGGAGGCAACATCCAGCTGGTCATTGTCAGCAAGGAGGAGGCAACATCCAGCTTGTCATTGTCAGCAAGGAGGAGGCAACATCCAGCTGGTCATTGTCAGCAAGGAGGAGGCAACACCCAGCTGGTCATTGTCAGCAAGGAGGAGGCAACACCCAGCTGGTCATTGTCAGCAAGGTGGAGGCAACACCCAGCAGGCCACTGTCAGCAAGGAGGAGGCAACATCCAGCTGGTCATTGTCAGCAAGGAGGAGGCAACATCCAGCTGGTCATTGTCAGCAAGGGGGAGGCAACACCCAGCTGGTCATTGTCAGCAAGGAGGAGGCAACATCCAGCTGGTCATTGTCAGCAAGGTGGAGGCAACACCCAGCTGGTCATTGTCAGCAAGGTGGAGGCAACACCCAGCTGGCCATTGTCAGCAAGGGGGAGGCAACATCCAGCTGGTCATTGTCAGCAAGGAGGAGGCAACATCCAGCTGGACATTGTCAGCAAGTAGGAGGCAACATCCAGCTGGCCATTGTCAGCAAGGAGGAGGCACCATCCAGCTGGTCATTGTCAGCAAGGAGGAGGCACCATCCAGCTGGCCATTGTCAGCAAGTAGGAGGCAACACCCAGCTGGTCATTGTCAGCAAGGAGGAGGCAACACCCAGCTGGTCATTGTCAGCAAGTAGGAGGCAACACCCAGCTGGTCATTGGCAGCAAGGAGGAGGCAACACCCAGCTGGCCATTGTCAGCAAGGAGGAGGCACCATCCAGCTGGTCATTGTCAGCATGGAGGAGGTAACATCCAGCTGGTCATTGTCAGCAAGGAGGAGGCAACACCCAGCTGGTCATTGTCAGCAAGGAGGAGGCAACACCCAGCTGGCCATTGTCAGCAAGGAGGAGGCACCATCCAGCTGGTCATTGTCAGCATGGAGGAGGTAGCATCCAGCTGGTCATTGTCAGCAAGGAGGAGGCAACACCCAGCTGGTCATTGTCAGCAAGGAGGAGGCAACACCCAGCTGGCCATTGTCAGCAAGGAGTAGGCACCATCCAGCTGGTCATTGTCAGCATGGAGGAGGTAACATCCAGCTGGTCATTGTCAGCAAGGTGGAGGCAACACCCAGCTGGTCATTGTCAGCAAGGTGGAGGCAACACCCAGCTGGCCATTGTCAGCAAGGGGGGAGGCAACATCCAGCTGGTCATTGTCAGCAAGGAGGAGGCAACATCCAGCTGGACATTGTCAGCAAGTAGGAGGCAACATCCAGCTGGCCATTGTCAGCAAGGAGGAGGCACCATCCAGCTGGTCATTGTCAGCAAGGAGGAGGCACCATCCAGCTGGCCATTGTCAGCAAGTAGGAGGCAACACCCAGCTGGTCATTGTCAGCAAGGAGGAGGCAACACCCAGCTGGTCATTGTCAGCAAGTAGGAGGCAACACCCTGCTGGCCATTGTCAGCAAGGAGGAGGCAACACCCAGCTTGTCATTGTCAGCAAGGAGGAGGCAACATCCAGCTGGTCATTGTCAGCAAGGAGGAGGCAACATCCAGCTGGTCATTGTCAGCAAGGAGGAGGTAACATCCAGCTGGTCATTGTCAGCAAGGAGGAGGCAACACCCAGCTGGTCATTGTCAGCAAGGAGGAGGCAACATCCAGCTGGTCATTGTCAGCAAGGAGGAGGCAACATCCAGCTGGTCATTGTCAGCAAGGAGGAGGCAACACCCAGCTGGTCATTGGCAGCAAGGAGGAGGCAACACCCAGCTGGCCATTGTCAGCAAGGAGGAGGCACCATCCAGCTGGTCATTGTCAGCATGGAGGAGGTAACATCCAGCTGGTCATTGTCAGCAAGGAGGAGGCAACACCCAGCTGGTCATTGTCAGCAAGGAGGAGGCAACACCCAGCTGGCCATTGTCAGCAAGGAGGAGGCACCATCCAGCTGGTCATTGTCAGCAAGGAGGAGGCACCATCCAGCTGGTCATTGTCAGCAAGGAGGAGGCAACACCCAGCTGGTCATTGTCAGCAAGGAGGAGGCAACACCCAGCTGGTCATTGTCAGCAAGGAGGAGGCAACATCCAGCTGGCCATTGTCAGCAAGGAGGAGGCAACATCCAGCTGGTCATTGTCAGCAAGGAGGAGGCAACATCCAGCTGGTCATTGTCAGCAAGGAGGAGGCAACATCCAGCTGGTCATTGTCAGCAAGGAGGAGGCAACATCCAGCTGGTCATTGTCAGCAAGGAGGAGGCAACATCCAGCTGGTCATTGTCAGCAAGGAGGAGGCAACATCCAGCTGGTCATTGTCAGCAAGGAGGAGGCAACACCCAGCTGGTCATTGTCAGCAAGGAGGAGGCAACACCCAGCTGGTCATTGTCAGCAAGGAGGCGGCAACACCCAGCTGGTCATTGTCAGCAAGTAGGAGGCAACACCCAGCTGGCCATTGTCAGCAAGGAGGAGGCACCATCCAGCTGGTCATTGTCAGCAAATAGGAGGCAACATCCAGCTGGTCATTGTCAGCAAGGAGGAGGCAACACCCAGCTGGTCATTGTCAGCAAGGTGGAGGCAACACCCAGCTGGTCATTGTCAGCAAGGAGGAGGCAACACCCAGCTGGCCATTGTCAGCAAGGAGGAGGCAACACCCAGCTGGTCATTGTCAGCAAGGAGGAGGCAACACCCAGCTGGTCATTGTCAGCAAGGAGGAGGCAACACCCAGCTGGTCATTGTCAGCAAGTAGGAGGCAACACCCAGCTGGTCATTGTCAGCAAGGAGGAGGCAACATCCAGCTGGTCATTATCAGCAAGTAGGAGGCACCATCCAGCTGGCCATTGTCAGCAAGGTGGAGGCAACACCCAGCTGGCCATTGTCAGCAAGGAGGAGGCAACACCCAGCTGGTCATTGTCAGCAAGGAGGAGGCAACACCCAGCTGGTCATTGTCAGCAAGGAGGAGGCAACACCCAGCTGGTCATTGTCAGCAAGGAGGAGGCAACACCCAGCTGGTCATTGTCAGCAAGGAGGAGGCAACACCCAGCTGGTCATTGTCAGCAAGTAGGAGGCAACACCAGCTGGTCATTGTCAGCAAGGAGGAGGCAACATCCAGCTGGTCATTATCAGCAAGTAGGAGGCACCATCCAGCTGGCCATTGTCAGCAAGGAGGAGGCAACACCCAGCTGGTCATTGTCAGCAAGGTGGAGGCAACATCCAGCTGGTCATTGTCAGCAAGGAGGAGGCAACACCCAGCTGGTCATTGTCAGCAAGGAGGAGGCAACATCCAGCTGGTCATTATCAGCAAGTACGAGGCACCATCCAGCTGGCCATTGTCAGCAAGGAGGAGGCAACATCCAGCTGGTCATTGTCAGCAAGGTGGAGGCAGGCTCCTGGGAACTCATTACAGTAAAACATAGAAACAAAAATAAAGAGATTTCAGAAGGTCTGTTGGTCTGAGAGGCGGCTCCTCTTTATACCTAACTAAAGTCATTTATATATAAATGTTTATTCTTCCTTTGAAACATTTTGTTTCAGAAATCAATAATCCAGTTCATAAACCAATTGTTACCCAAGTCTAGAGCGAATTTAGAGTTAACCAATTAATGTGATGGTGTTCCTTAATAAGGATGTTGAATGTGAGGAAAAGCTCCCTGGGTATTGCTGGCGCTCGGAGGATATTCACGAGAGGTCGGCGGAGCATTATGTCCAGCATCAGTAGCGGTCGGCGGAGCATTATGTCCAGCATCAGTAGTGGCCAGCGGAGCATTATGTCCAGCGTCAGTAGTGGCCAGCGGAGCATTATGTCCAGCGTCAGTAGCGGTCGGCGGAGCATTATGCCAGCATCAGTAGCGGCCGGGGAGAATTATGTCCAGCATCAGTAGCGGTCGGCGGAGCATTATGTCCAGCGTCAGTAGTGGCCAGCGGAGCATTATGTCCAGCGTCAGTAGCGGCCAGCGGAGCATTATGTCCAGCGTCAGTAGCGGCCAGCGGAGCATTATGTCCAGCGTCAGTAGCGGTCGGCGGAGCATTATGTCCAGCGTCAGTAGCGGCCAGCGGAGCATTATGTCCAGCGTCAGTAGCGGTCGGCGGAGCATTATGTCCAGCGTCAGTAGCGGCCTGCGGAGCATTATGTCCAGCATCCGTAGCGGCCAGCGGAGAATTATGTCCAGCGTCAGTAGTGGCCAGCGGAGAATTATGTCCAGCATCAGTAGTGGTCGGCGGAGCATTATGTCCAGCGCCAGTAGCGGTCGGCGGAGCATTATGTCCAGCGTCAGTAGCGGTCGGCGGAGCATTATGTCCAGCGTCAGTAGTGGCCAGCGGAGAATTATGTCCAGCATCAGTAGTGGTCGGCGGAGCATTATGTCCAGCGTCAGTAGTGGCCAGCGGAGAATTATGTCCAGCGTCAGTAGCGGCCAGCGGAGAATTATGTCCAGCGTCAGTAGCGGCCAGCGGAGAATTATGTCCAGCGTCAGTAGCGGCCAGCGGAGCATTATGTGCAGCGTCAGTAGCGGCCAGCGGAGAATTATGTCCAGCGTCAGTAGCGGCCAGCGGAGAATTATGTCCAGCGTCAGTAGCGGCCAGCGGAGCATTATGTCCAGCGTCAGTAGCGGCCAGCGGAGAATTATGTCCAGCGTCAGTAGCGGTCGGCGGAGCATTATGTCCAGCGTCAGTAGCGGCCAGCGGAGAATTATGTCCAGCGTCAGTAGCGGCCAGCGGAGAATTATGTCCAGCGTCAGTAGCGGCCAGCGGAGAATTATGTCCAGCGTCAGTAGTGGTCGGCGGAGCATTATGTCCAGCGTCAGTAGCGGCCAGCGGAGAATTATGTCCAGCGTCAGTAGTGGCCGGCGGAGCATTATGTCCAGCGTCAGTAGCGGCCAGCGGAGAATTATGTCCAGCGTCAGTAGCGGTCGGCGGAGCATTATGTCCAGCGTCAGTAGCGGCCAGCGAGGCATTATGTCCAGCGTCAGTAGCGGCCAGCGGAGAATTATGTCCAGCGTCAGTAGCGGTCGGCGGAGCATTATGTCCAGCGTCAGTAGCGGCCAGCGGAGAATTATGTCCAGCGTTAGTAGCCGTCGGCGGAGCATTATGTCCAGCGTCAGAAGCGGCCAGCGGAGAATTATGTCCAGCGTCAGTAGCGGCCAGCGGAGAATTATGTCCAGCGTCAGTAGTGGTCGGCGGAGCATTATGTCCAGCGTCAGTAGCGGCCAGCGGAGAATTATGTCCAGCGTCAGTAGCGGTCGGCGGAGCATTATGTCCAGCGTCAGTAGCGGCCAGCGGAGAATTATGTCCAGCGTCAGTAGCGGTCGGCGGAGCATTATGTCCAGCGTCAGTAGCGGCCAGCGGAGCATTATGTCCAGCGTCAGTAACGGCCAGCGGAGAATTATGTCCAGCGTCAGTAGCGGTCGGCGGAGCATTATGTCCAGCGTCAGTAGCGGCCAGCGGAGAATTATGTCCAGCGTCAGTAGCGGCCAGCGGAGAATTATGTCCAGCGTCAGTAGCGGCCAGCGGAGAATTATGTCCAGCGTCAGTAGCGGCCATCGGAGAATTATGTCCAGCGTCAGTAGCGGCCAGCGGAGAATTATGTCCAGCGTCAGTAGCGGCCAGCGGAGAATTATGTCCAGCGTCAGTAGTGGTCGGCGTAGGATTATGCTCGACATATGTGACCAGAGACATGACTCACCTTAACAGTGACCAGAGACATGATTCACCTTAACAGTGACCAGAGACATGACTCACCTTAATAGTGACCAGAGACATGACTCACCTTAACAGTGACCAGAGACATGACTCACCTTAACAGTGACCAGAGACATGACTCACCTTAACAGTGACCAGAGACATGACTCACCTTAACAGTGACCAGAGACATGACTCACCTTAACAGTGACCAGAGACATGACTCACCTTAACATTGACCAGAGACATGACTCACCTTAACAGTGACCAGAGACATGACTCACCTTAAAAGTGACCAAAGACATGACTCACCTTAGCAGTGACCAGAGACATGACTCACCTTAACAGTGACCAGAGACATGACTCACCTTAGCAGTGACCCGAGACATGACTCACCTTAACAGTGACCAGAGACATGACTCACCTTAACAGTGACCAGAGACATGACTCACCTTAGCAGTGACCAGAGACATGACTCACCTTAACAGTGACCAGAGACATGACTCACCTTAACAGTGACCAGAGACATGACTCACCTTAACAGTGACCAGAGACATGACTCACCTTAACAGTGACCAGAGACATGACTCACCTTAACAGTGACCAGAGACATGACTCACCTTAACAGTGACCAGAGACATGACACACCTTAACAGTGACCAAAGACATGACTCACCTTATCAGTGACCAGAGACATGACTCACCTTAACAGTGACCAGAGATATGACTCACCTTAGCAGTGACCAGAGACATGACTCACCTTAGCAGTGACCAGCGACATGACTCACCTTAACAGTGACCAGAGACATGACTCACCTTAGCAGTGACCCAGGACATGACTCACCTTAACAGTGACCAGAGACATGACTCACCTTAACAGTGACCAGAGACATGACTCACCTTAGCAGTGACCAGAGACATGACTCACGTTAACAGTGACCAGAGACATGACTCACCTTAACAGTGACCAGAGACATGACTCACCTTAACAGTGACCAGAGACATGACTCACCTTAGCAGTGACCAGAGACATGACTCACCTTAGCAGTGACCAGAGACATGACTCACCTTAACAGTGACCAAAGACATGACTCACCTTAGCAGTGACCAGAGACATGACTCACCTTAGCAGTGACCAGAGACATGACTCACCTTAGCAGTGACCAGAGACATGACTCACCTTAACAGTGACCAGAGACATGACTCACCTTAACAGTGACCAGAGACATGACTCACCTTAACAGTGACCAGAGACATGACTCACCTTAACAGTGACCAGAGACATGACTCACCTTAGCAGTGACCAGAGACATGACTCTCCTTAGCAGTGACCAGAGACATGACTCACCTTAGCAGTGACCAGAGACATGACTCACCTTAGCAGTGACCAGAGACATGACTCACCTTAGCAGTGACCAGAGACATGACTCACCTTAACAGTGACCAGAGACATGACTCACCTTAGCAGTGACCAGAGACATGACTCACCTTAACAGTGACCAAAGACATGACTCACCTTAACAGTGACCAGAGACATGACTCACCTTAGCAGTGACCAGAGACATGACTCACCTTAACAGTGACCAAGACATGACTCCCCTTAACAGTAACCAGAGACATGACTCACCTTAACAGTGACCAGAGACATGACTCACCTTAACAGTGACCAGAGACATGACTCACCTTAACAGTGACCAGAGACATGACTCACCTTAACAGTGACCAGAGACATGACTCACCTTAGCAGTGACCAGAGACATGACTCACCTTAACAGTGACCAAGACATGACTCATCTTAGCAGTGACCAGAGACATGACTCACCTTAACAGTGACCAGACATGACTCACCTTAACATTGACCAGAGACATGACACACCTTAACAGTGACCAGAGACATGACTCACCTTAACAGTGACCAGAGACATGACTCACCTTAGCAGTGACCAGAGACATGACTCACCTTAGCAGTGACCAGAACATGACTCTCCTTAGCAGTGACCAGAGACATGACTCACCTTAACAGTGACCAAAGACATGACTCACCTTAGCAGTGACCAAAGACATGACTCACCTTAGCAGTGACCAGAGACATGACTCACCTTAGCAGTGACCAGAGACATGACTCACCTTAGCAGTGACCAGAGACATGACTCACCTTAACAGTGACCAGAGACATGACTCCCCTTAACAGTGACCAGAGACATGACTCACCTTAACAGTGACCAGAGACATGACTCACCTTAACAGTGACCAGAGACATGACTCACCTTAACAGTGACCAGAGACATGATTCACCTTAGCAGTGACCAGAGACATGACTCTCCTTAGCAGTGACCAGAGACATGACTCACCTTAACAGTGACCAGAGACATGACTCACCTTAACAGTGACCAGAGACATGACTCACCTTAACAGTGACCAGAGACATGACTCACCTTAACAGTGACCAGAGACATGATCACCTTAACAGTGACCAGAGACATGACTCCCCTTAACAGTGACCAGAGACATGACTCACCTTAACAGTGACCAGAGACATGACTCACCTTAACATTGACCAGAGACATGACTCACCTTAACAGTGACCAGAGACATGACTCACCTTAACAGTGACCAGAGACATGACTCACCTTAGCAGTGACCAGAGACATGACTCACCTTAACAGTGACCAGAGACATGACTCACCTTAGCAGTGACCCGAGACATGACTCACCTTAACAGTGACCAGAGACATGACTCACCTTAACAGTGACCAGAGACATGACTCACCTTAGCAGTGACCAGAGACATGACTCACCTTAACAGTGACCAGAGACATGACTCACCTTAACAGTGACCAGAGACATGACTCACCTTAACAGTGACCAGAGACATGACTCACCTTAACAGTGACCAGAGACATGACTCACATTAACAGTGACCAGAGACATGACTCACCTTAACAGTGACCAGAGACATGACTCACCTTAACAGTGACCAAAGACATGACTCACCTTATCAGTGACCAGAGACATGACTCACCTTAACAGTGACCAGAGACATGACTCACCTTAGCAGTGACCAGAGACATGACTCACCTTAGCAGTGACCAGCGACATGACTCACCTTAACAGTGACCAGAGACATGACTCACCTTAGCAGTGACCAGGACATGACTCACCTTAACAGTGACCAGAGACATGACTCACCTTAACAGTGACCAGAGACATGACTCACCTTAGCAGTGACCAGAGACATGACTCACCTTAACAGTGACCAGAGACATGACTCACCTTAACAGTGACCAGAGACATGACTCACCTTAACAGTGACCAGAGACATGACTCACCTTAACAGTGACCAGAGACATGACTCACCTTAGCAGTGACCAGAGACATGACTCACCTTAACAGTGACCAGAGACATGACTCACCTTAACAGTGACCAAAGACATGACTCACCTTAACAGTGACCAGAGACATGACTCACCTTAACAGTGACCAGAGACATGACTCACCTTAACAGTGACCAGAGACATGACTCACCTTAACAGTGACCAGAGACATGACTCACCTTAACAGTGACCAGAGACATGACTCACCTTAACAGTGACCAGAGACATGACTCACCTTAACAGTGACCAGAGACATGACTCACCTTAGCAGTGACCAGAGACATGACTCTCCTTAGCAGTGACCAGAGACATGACTCACCTTAGCAGTGACCAGAGACATGACTCACCTTAGCAGTGACCAGAGACATGACTCTCCTTAGCAGTGACCAGAGACATGACTCACCTTAACAGTGACCAGAGACATGACTCACCTTAGCAGTGACCAGAGACATGACTCTCCTTAGCAGTGACCAGAGACATGACTCACCTTAACAGTGACCAAAGACATGACTCACCTTAGCAGTGACCAAGACATGACTCACCTTAGCAGTGACCAGAGACATGACTCACCTTAACAGTGACCAGAGACATGACTCACCTTAGCAGTGACCAGAGACATGACTCACCTTAACAGTGACCAGAGACATGACTCCCCTTAACAGTAACCAGAGACATGACTCACCTTAACAGTGACCAGAGACATGACTCACCTTAACAGTGACCAGAGACATGACTCACCTTAACAGTGACCAGAGACATGACTCACCTTAGCAGTGACCAGAGACATGACTCTCCTTAGCAGTGACCAGAGACATGACTCACCTTAACAGTGACCAAAGACATGACTCATCTTAGCAGTGACCAGAGACATGACTCACCTTAACAGTAACCAGACATGACTCACCTTAACATTGACCAGAGACATGACACACCTTAACAGTGACCAGAGACATGACTCACCTTAACAGTGACCAGAGACATGACTCACCTTTGCAGTGACCAGAGACATGACTCTCCTTAGCAGTGACCAGAGACATGACTCACCTTAACAGTGACCAAAGACATGACTCACCTTAGCAGTGACCAAAGACATGACTCACCTTAGCAGTGACCAGAGACATGACTCACCTTAACAGTGACCAGAGACATGACTCACCTTAGCAGTGACCAGAGACATGACTCACCTTAACAGTGACCAGAGACATGACTCCCCTTAACAGTAACCAGAGACATGACTCACCTTAACAGTGACCAGAGACATGACTCACCTTAACAGTGACCAGAGACATGACTCACCTTAACAGTGACAAGAGACATGATTCACCTTAGCAGTGACCAGAGACATGACTCTCCTTAGCAGTGACCAGAGACATGACTCACCTTAACAGTGACCAAAGACATGACTCACCTTAGCAGTGACCAGAGACATGACTCACCTTAACAGTAACCAGACATGACTCACCTTAACATTGACCAGAGACATGACACACCTTAACAGTGACCAGAGACATGACTCACCTTAACAGTGACCAGAGACATGATTCACCTTAACAGTGACCAGAGACATGACTCACCTTAACAGTGACCAGAGACATGACTCACCTTAGCAGTGACCAGAGACATGACTCACCTTAACAGTGACCAGAGACATGACTCACCTTAACTGTAACCAGACATGACTCACCTTAACAGTGACTAGAGACATGACTCACCTTAACAGTGACCAGAGATTGACTCACCTTAGCAGTGACCAGAGACATGACTCACCTTAACAGTGACCAGAGACATGACTCACCTTAACTGTAACCAGACATGACTCACCTTAACAGTGACCAGAGACACGACTCACCTTAACAGTGACCAGAGACACGACTCACCTTAACAGTGACCAGAGACATGACTCACCTTAACAGTGACCAGAGACATGACTCACCTTAACAGTGACCAGAGACATGACTCACCTTAACAGTGACCAGAGACATGACTCACCTTAACAGTGACCAGAGACATGACTCACCTTAACAGTGACCAGAGACATGATTCACCTTAACAGTGACCAGAGACATGACTCCCCTTAACAGTGACCAAAGACATGACTGACCTTAACAGTGACCAGAGACATGACTGACCTTAACAGTGACCAGAGACATGACTCACCTTAACAGTGACCAGAGACATGACTCACCTTAACAGTGACCAGAGACATGACTCACCTTAACAGTGACCAGAGACATGACTTACCTTAACAGTGACCAGAGACATGACTCACCTTAACAGTGACCAGAGACATGACTCACCTTAACAGTGACCAGAGACATGACTCACCTTAACAGTGACCAGAGACATGACTCACCTTAACAGTGACCAGAGACATGACTCACCTTAACAGTGACCAGAGACATGACTCACCTTAACAGTGACCAGAGACATGACTCACCTTATCAGTGACCAGAGACATGACTCACCTTAACAGTGACCAGAGACATGACTCACCTTAAAAGGGAGGAAGTTTGGTGTTGGAGTAAGTGTGATGGACGGGCCGTTGGTGTGTCTGTGGAAGTCAGTCATTGAGGCTCTTCAGTTCTCTGAAGGTAATGAACCAAGTAATGGGTCTCTAAGGAACGTGTTTCAGTTAGGTGGGCCAAGGAAGTCACTATAGTTTGCCATACAAGTGATTTCATCTTTTTATAGTTAAATGAGGAGAAATCATAGTTTCTAAATTTTTAATATGTTGTGAAAGCACAGTGTAGTAGACCTTTTATGCGGTTGTACGCACCTAGTTGTACTCACCTAGTTGTGCTTGTGTGGTTTGAGCTTTGACTCTTTGGTCTAGCCCTTCAACTCTCAATCAACTGATGTGCAGGTTCCTGAGCCTACTGGGCTCTATCATATCTACACTTGAAGCTGTGTATGGAGTCAGCCTCCACCACATCACTTCCCAATGCATTCAATTTGTTAACTACTCTGACACTGAAAAAGTTCTTTCTAATATTTCTATGGCTCACTTGGGTACTCAATTTCCACCTGTGTCCCCTAGTGCGTGGAGCCCTTGTGTTAAATAGCCAGTCTTTATCTACCGTCTCAAATCCTTTGAGATTCTTGTATGTGGTGATCATGTTCCCCAAACTCTTCTGTCTTCCTGCGATGTGAGGTTTAATTCCCGTAGTCTCTCCTCGTAGCTCATACCCCTCAGTTCGGGTACTAGTCTGGTGGCAAACCTTTGAACATTTTCTTTTTTAGTCTAATGCTTGACTAGATATGGACTCCATGCTGGAGCTGCATATTGCAGGATTGGTCTGACATATGTGGTATACAAAGTTCTGAATGATTCCTTACACAAGTTTCTAGAGGCCGTTCTCATGTTGGCCAGCCAGGCATATGCCGCTGATGTTAACCTCTTGATATGGGCTTCAGGGGACAGGTCTGGTTTGATATCAACCCCCAGGTCTTAATCTCTTTCTGACTCTTGAAGAATTTCATCTCCCAAATGATACCTTGTATCAGGTCTCCTGCTTCCTACCCCTATCTTCATTACATTACATTTGCTTGGGTTAAACTCTAACAACCATTTGTTCGATCATTCCTTCAATTTGTCCAGGTCTTCTTGAAACCTAAAGCTCTCCTCCTCTGTCTTAGTCCTTCTCATAATTCTGGCATCGTCAGCAAACATTGATGTATCTGTGTCTCTGTCCTCATGTTCTCGGCCTTTATGCTGAGTGTCAGAGTAATGTGGAGAGCGAGTGGCAGCCGAGTGAACATCGTCCCTCACAGTATGGTGAGTAACAGAGGTGTCAGTACCCCGGGTGGTCGGGTTGGATGCCAGGGAAGGAGTGGTATGAGTACTATCAGGTCCCCCCAGACCTCATGGCAATGGTCGGCCTTGGTTGATCACCCAGAGATTATGACAAGATCTTTGATCAAGTAAAGCCGTTTTCATGAGCGAGTGGACTTAATGTCTTGGATCTGGAGTTGTGGGAGTCAAAGTGCTGGACGAGTTCCTCAAGGATAATAAGGGTAGATAGAAGCCGAAGATGCCTAGGTTTCAGTTCAGTCTTGTTTAATATTTACTAACTTCAAGGTTTAAGCAAAAAATCGCTTGTTTCAACTTTGAATAAATATACGATTTTTAACAAGCAGGGTGACCATCTCCACAAATAATGCAGTAATGTGGCGGGCCTGGCAAAGCCGATCAGAAGCAACAAGTGGGTTAAAGTGTATCTGTACCCCGACAAACATCGTCTCCATGACTGAAGGGTTTCATAAATTACACTCGACGAGGAAGTAACCATGAAGGAGATGTGCCCAATTAAGTCCAAAGGATTGCTTAACACATAAGGGCATCAACCACTATTACGTAATTATATGTATAGTCTCTTATTTACTTAGATGGTTTGATAAATGCATTGTAATCAGCTTCTGTTGTATAATTACAGATTATTATTACAGTTCGTTACCCAAGAGGCTTGATGAGGATATTCCTCGTGTCGTGTACGGTGGCTGTCGCATTTTTCTTCACACGGTTCTTACAGCAGGAGGTAAGTTGTTATAAACTGACACTTGTAGCTTCCTTTAATTCATTGTTTTATATTATTGCATTTGTCTTATTTTTAATTCAACCAACTGGGGAACTCGGCATCCCTCCATGAAGTACAGGGCCAAAACTTCATTACACACAATTTTCATCTTTGTAACATCTTCACGGCCATAACAGACTCTTCCAGTTCTCTTATGAAAACAAAATATGTAGATGATGTCATATAGGTTACAAAAGCTTCAAAGGAAGCCTATGGAAGAACAACAGAGTTGAATCCTCATTTAACCTTTGACTTCCCCTTGATTCAGCTGATAAAGTATTGTCAGTTATTTGTACTTACAGAAGGTACATGATGCATTACTTAATTTAAAAGAAATTATGAACATTAAGGGAAGTTTTAATTGTAGTTTATAGCTGAACCAAAGAAACACTTGTTAAATGACTACCACTACCACCAACGCCACTACCAATACACTATTTGCACAACAACCATCATTGCCACCATCATCATGGTTGATGATTTCAACTTATGGCATCTAAAATGGAAAAAATATGGCAAATAAAGTCATTCCAGAAAGAACCTTAGGAAGAAGTCTAAATGAACAGTCACACACAAATGACCTCATTCAGACGTATGAGAGTTTTCCTTTAAACAGCAAATAGTAGAACTAACTAGAAAGGAAAACATCGTAGATCTTATTTTCACAAACAATGATGAACTCATTAGGGTCATAACGATTACCAATACATGTTACTCCTATCACAACCTAATGGGCAATAGACCTGTGCAGCCAGTCTCAATTTCAAGATGAGGAGAATTCAGTATATTCAATTTCAATAACAAACTGATTAATTGGGAACTAATAAACCAGGACAATGCAGAAATATGCTGGGAAGAACAGCTAGATAATGCAACCTTGAACTAGTGTGTCGAGAAAGTAGGCACAATAGTACAAGATATATGTGGAAATCACATACCAGTAAGGAAAAAAAAGAGAAAAAGATGCAAATTGGAACGAGAACGGCATTCCCTCTATATGCGAAGAAAAAAAATCACAGAACATCTCAAATGTGCCACTCTATCCCAACAACGACTAGGTAGAGATAAGGAAATGCTCGAGCTTAAGGGGCAAGAATCATATAATTCAGGACAGGCAAAGTACAAATGGCTATAAGTGCAATAGAGAGGAATACAAAAATTCTTCTTCTCAAGTTCAAAATTTAGAATAAAATTTACATATAACATTGGGACCTTGCACAAGTGTGATGAAACATTTACAAATAACAATGAAATGAATAAAATACATAAGCTGCATAACGACTCACTATTCAATGAATCTCTGAACACATTGAAGATCGATGATCCAAACGAATTCTTTATGCATATGACATCAGCATCGAACCATATATTAGATGTCACCCTTCTCCCACTAAACATTGAAGTAGCCAGAGACAACATGCCTATGCACTCTGCACCAGGCCCAGACTCCTGGAATTCTACATTCATCAAGACGTGCATAACACCACATCACAGGCCCTAAGTATCTGTTGGAGAGGAAGCCTAGATACCGGTGTTATTCCTGACGTACTCAAAACAATGGAGATCGCGCCACATCAAAAAGGAAGTAGTAAATCAGATACGAATAATTATAGACCAATGACCCTAACATCATATGTCATATAAATCTTTCAAAGAGTGCTAAGAAGTAAGATCACTAATCACATGGACTCGCAATATCTTCATAACCCTAGACCACTTGGTTTCATAACAGGGTACACTTGCCTCTCACAATTGCTAGATCACTTTGACATGGAAATAAATGCCACAATGCACAATGCTGACTTATTATACAGACTTTGTAAAAGTTTTCGACAAATGTGACCATGATGTTATTGCACACAAAAGCATTCAAAAGTAATTAGTAGCAAAGAAGGGAGACGGATCCTTAACTTTCAAACGAAAAGAAATCAGAGTGCAATAGTTAATAAAGTAAAATCCGGATCATCCAGCGGGAAAAGCTCAGTCCTGACAAGGTACCCTGCTTCAGCCCCTGCTTGCTCCTGCATTTTTTCTCTTCTTCTTATCAGACATATAGAAGGAGATAATCTATTGTGCTGTGTCATCCTTTGCATATGGCAAAGGATGACACATCCTTTGCATATGGGATTTTGATAAGAGTAGACAATATAGAGGACACAGAAAACCTCCAGTCTGATGTTCAGGTCATTCAAAATGCCACAGATAATATGTTTAATGCAACTCATGCGCTCTGGAAGAAACGAAAATATAAAAACGGAAACTATATATAAATCACAGTTAAGGTGCCAGGTGACGGTGCACCGAAACTTCCTCAAACACTCAATTTTTTTGTGAATAATCTTCATGCTAAATGATCCAACGTTTTCTAATAGATCAATATCAACCATGAAAAGAAAAATGTTAAAAAAAATTGAAAAAAATCACAATTTCAAATTTGTGATAAAAATCTTAAAATGTCACTAATTGTTATTTTATTAGCAGTGTGAGAACATATCATATGTGTGCCAGAATGGCATATAACGTTCATGAATCTTTGATAAAAATATTGTTTGAAAGTATAGTTTACCGTAAAACATTTTTCTCAATGTGGCCATCCAAATTTGTGCCAAATTAATAGGTAAAAAAATTATAACTCCAAACGTTATGGCTTTATGACTAAACAAAGTTATAGAGACCTTAGATCTAATAACTTTTCACATAATTTGTAAAATGGTGCGAATCGGTCGGAAACTTAATTTTTATCAGTCTCAATAAGAGATAATAAGAGATAATTGAAGTTGAAGTATGCCAATGATATGGATAGTTCTAATCAATGACTTGTCTTGTTATTTTAATAAAACATTCTTGGCATTCGTACTCGAACATGTGAAAGTTGTAGGTCANTAACAGTGACCAGAGACCTGACTCACCTTACAGTGACCAGAGACATGACACACCTCAACAGTGACCAGAGACATGACACATCTTAACTGTGACCAGAGACATGACTCACCTTACAGTGACCAGAGACATGACTCACCTTAACAGTGACCAGAGACATGACCAATTAACAGCGCCCAAAGACATGACTCACCTTAACAGTGGCCAGAGACATGACTCACCTTAACAGTGACCAGAGACATGACCACACTTAAACAGTGACCAGAGACATGACTCACCCTAACAGTGACCAGAGACATGACTCACCTTAACAGTGACCAGAGACATGACTCACCTTAACAGTGACCAAAGACATGACTCACCTTAACAGTGACCAGAGACATGACTCACCTTAACAGTGACCAGAGACATGACTCACCTTAACAGTGACCAAAGACATGACTAACCCTAACAGTGACCAGAGACATGACTCACCTTAACAGTGACCAGACATGACTCACCTTAACAGTGACCAGAGACATCACTAACCTTAACAGTGATCAGACATGACTCACCTTAACAGTGACCAGATATGACTCACCTTAACAGTGACCAGAGACACGACTCACCTTAACAGTGACCAGAGACATGACTCACCTTAACAGTGACCAGAGACCTGACTCACCTTAACAGTGACCAGAGACATGACTCACCCCAACAGTGACCAGAGACCTGACTCACCTTAACAGTGACCAGAAACATGACTCACCTTAACAGTGACCAGAAACATGACTCACCTTAACAGAGACCAGCGACATGACTCACCTTAACAGTGACCAGAGACATGACTCACCTTAACAGTGACCAGAGACATGACTTACCCCAACAGTGACCAGAGACATGACTCACCTTAACAGTGACCAGAGACCTGACTCACCTTAACAGTGACCAGAGACATGGCTCACCTTAACAGTGACCAGAGGCTTGACTCATCTTAACAGTGACTAGAGACCTGACTCACCTTAACAGTGACCAGACATGACTCATATTAACAGTGACCAAAGACATGACTCACCTTAACATTGACCAAAGACATGACTCACCTTAACATTGACCAGAGACATGACTCACCTTAACAGTGACCAGAGACATGACTCACCTTAACAGTGACCGGAGACCTGACTCACCTTAACAGTGACCAGAGACCTGACTCACCTTAACAGTGACCAGAGACCTGACTCACCTTAACAGTGACCAGAGACCTGACTCACCTTAACAGTGACCAGAGACTGACTCACCTTAACAGTGACCAGAGACATGACTCAACTTAACAGTGACCAGAGACCTGACTCACCTTAACAGTGACCAGAGACATGACACACCTTAACAGTGACCAGAGACATGACACACCTTAACTGTGACCAGAGACTGACTCACCTAACAGTGACCAGAGACGTGACTCACCTTAACAGTGACCAGAGACATGACTCACCTTAACAGTGACGAGAGACATGTCTCACCTTAAAAGTGACCAGAGACATGACTCACCTTAACAGTGACCAGAGACATGACTCACCCTAACAGTGATGAGAGACATGACTCACCTTAACAGTCACCAAAGACATGACTCACCCTAACAGTGACCAGAGACATGACTCACCTTAACAATGACCAGACATGACTCACCTTAACAGTGACCAGAGACATCACTAACCTTAACAGTGATCAGACATGACTCATCTTAACAGTGACCAGATATGACTCACCTTAACAGTGACCAGAGACACGACTCACCTTAACAGTGACCAGAGACATGACTCACCTTAACAGTGACCAGAGACCTGACTCACCTTAACAGTGACCAGAGACCTGACTCACCTTAACAGTGACAGAGACCTGACTCACCTAACAGTGACCAGAGACCTGACTCACCTTAACAGTGACCAGAGACATGACTCAACTTAACAGTGACCAGAGACCTGACTCACCTTAACAGTGACCAGAGACATGACACACCTTAACAGTGACCAGAGACATGACACACCTTAACTGTGACCAGAGACCTGACTCACCTTAACAGTGACCAGAGACGTGACTCACCTTAACAGTGACCAGAGACATGACTCACCTTAACAGTGACGAGAGACATGTCTCACCTTAAAAGTGACCAGAGACATGACTCACCTTAACAGTGACCAGAGACATGACTCACCCTAACAGTGATGAGAGACATGACTCACCTTAACAATGACCAGACATGACTCACCTTAACAGTGACCAGAGACATCACTAACCTTAACAGTGATCAGACATGACTCATCTTAACAGTGACCAGATATGACTCACCTTAACAGTGACCAGAGACACGACTCACCTTAACAGTGACCAGAGACATGACTCACCTTAACAGTGACCAGAGACCTGACTCACCTTAACAGTGACCAGAGACATGACTCACCCAACAGTGACCAGAGACCTGACTCACCTTAACAGTGACCAGAAACATGACTCACCTAACAGTGACCAGAAACATGACTCACCTTAACAGAGACCAGCGACATGACTCACCTTAACAGTGACCAGAGACATGACTCACCTTAACAGTGACCAGAGACGTGACTTACCTTAACAGTGACCAGAGACATGACTCACCTTAACAGTGACCAGAGACCTGACTCACCTTAACAGTGACCAGAGACATGACTCGTCTTAACAGTGACTAGTGACCTGACTCACCTTAACAGTGACCAGACATAACTCATATTAACAGTGACCAAAGACATGACTCACCTTAACATTGACCAGAGACATGTCTCACTTTAACAGTGACCAGAGACATGACTCACCTTAACAGTGACCAGAGACCTGACTCACCTTAACAGTGACCAGAGACCTGACTCACCTTAACAGTGACCAGAGACCTGACTCACCTTAACAGTGACCAGAGACCTGACTCACCTTAACAGTGACCAGAGACATGACTCACCTTAACAGTGACCAGAGACCTGACTCACCTTAACAGTGACCAGAGACATGACACACCTTAACAGTGACCAGAGACATGACACCCTAACTATGACCAGAGACCTGACTCACCTTAACAGTGACCAGAGACGTGACTCACCTAAACAGTGACCAGAGACATGACTCACCTTAACAGTGACCAGAGACATGACTCACCTTAACAGTGACCAGAGACACGAATCACCTTAACTGTGACCAGTCATGACTTACCTCTACAGTGTCGGGGTTTCACGGTGTTCTCATTAGAGAAGGGTTAAAGCAACAGTAGACGGATCTCCTTTCCAGGTGGTTGCTCCACAATAACCCTTACTCACCGTCGTTCGGCGGGTCTTCCCTCGATCCTCTAGGCTCCACTGCTGCCTCGGAGAGTAACCCAGTCGGTCTCACAACCGGCCTTTAAATTGTAAGATGAGTGGGGGCACAGATCGTTACCTCAATCTGTGGCCCGCCCCGACACCGAACTCTTACACAGCCTTCAAAGTCGCCAACTGGTTTTTTTAGGTGTCCAGTAACACTGCAGTGGTCAGGTGTAATTGTGGCAAGAGCAAATTCAGTAATATAGTATCAGGCAGGTCACTCTGCTTTACATCATTACACGGTCACAGATAAATGGATGGGATGATATCAAACACCAAAGAGTTTTGGTATTTTACTTAAAAGACAACGAGAAATATATATGCATCAATGTATCAGGAATAATATATGACAATTGCTCAGTTCATAGCAGAATAATCTGAAGCGCACCGATATGGCAACATCCGGCCGCGCCACGCGTCTCCTGTCAGGTGTCAGCTGACCGGGACCCTCGCGATCGTGGGAAACAGACTAGTACTTGTTTTCTAATTCTGTCACGATCCCCGTTTATTTAACTTTTTCAAAATGGCTTACTTATGATTTCACTGGCCTCACGATCAACATCTTATTCACAATACTCACAGTGACTTTCCACCGTACCAAAAGATTACTCTATTCTTAATAATATTTACTGTGAATGCACTCGCTTGATCACTGAACTTTTCTTTATATTTATACTTCCTCTCACAGAGATATCACTGGCAATCACTTCACGTATATGATATTATTCGGTACACAGTCATGTCATATAAATCAGTAATCAAATTCAGGCGTATATATATATATACATCATGAAGATCAATACACAGGCATTTATATCAATAGATCATAGAGATCAACACACAGGCATTATATCGATAGATTATAGAGATAAACACACGGGCACTTATATCAATAGATTATAGAGATCAATCCACAGGCATTTATATCAATAGATTATAGAGATCAATCCACAGGCATTTATATCAATAGATCATAGAGATCGATCCACAGGCATTTATATGAATAGATATAGAGATCAACACTCAGGCATTATATCAATAATTCATAGAGATCAATCCACAGGCATTTATATCAATAGATCATAGAGATCAACACACCAATATCTGGTTTACTACCAATATATATATAATAATAATAATACTCTCTGTAAATTAATAATAGTCACAGTAAATTCTCTGATGAATCTTGGTGCTTGCACACACCCACACATAGATATATATGTAAAATGATACTGTGAGCGCTCTGGGCAGGCTCACCACATACTGTGCTCTCTGTGACTTAAACTCAAGTGAGACTTGCTCACGACATATAAAATATCCTGACAAGAATATATATAGCTAACTAAAGGGGAAATGGGAGGGTAACTGTAAACACCTACTTCACCTATCCTAGGATGACAGTTGGGTTGTAGCTCCTGGTCCAGGCTCTCGCCTCGTTCACCATCCAGAAACACAAGCCCCATGCCTTAGGATGTCGCGTCTCGCCGCTTCTGTACACAGCAGGTCCGTGCTCCTTCCTCTACAGTACGTCGCAGGGTTGAAGTCGGTCTCCTGGCCGTCAACTTTCCTCCCAACTACGGCAGCCAGCCTACGTCTCGGCGGTCGTCGTACGTTTCCCAATTAGTCCTTGTCCTGTACTCCCAGAGTAACTGCCTCTCACCACTACGAAGTCACTGTGAAGTTACCAGCCGTCCAGACGATGCTGCTTAAACTCCACACGCACAGCACCCGACTTCAGAGCACTTGAAGCTCACAACACTGTCAATTCCCTCGTCGTCTAGATATATCGCTAGGTATTTGGGAAGACTCCTCGACGTGCTTGCATCAAACTGTTGACTCGTAGGGTTCCACGAAGGTGGGGTTACTGTCAAACTTGACAGGATCGTCGCATCACACGTTCAACCTGGTTGACAAGGCTGTCAACCCGGTTCACTCACGGGGGTGGCCTGGCCACTAAGCTGTCTCTTATACTGGTGAACCGCCAATGACGACACACGTCGATGCCCGGCCCACTTCTTGCAACGCACCTGTCCCCTGAGCACTTGTTGCTCAATATTCTGTCAATTCCTTATCTAAGCCACTTCTGGGTTGCAGGAAGACCTCACAGAGTGCGTGCCAACAACTGGAGACGCTTACATCCACCGGAGTTCGGTAAATCCGTCTCTGACAGGACGACCGATCGCGCGTCCTACCTCTCGGACGTGTCGTGAAAGACTGATATCGCCTGGCGCCAACACCCCGGCCGGACCCCCCATGCCTATGTGACGTCACTTTTCCCAAAGTTGGTTTTCATTGGCTCCCATTGCCACGTCGCTGACGGTGACCAATCTGGCGCCACTGACGTCACACAGTTTTGGCGGGAGAACAGACTTGCCAGCGCCATATTGGCTCCCTAAAGGGCCTATCCCCC
>WNGS01000027.1:336998-354458 GCA_020271785.1 Procambarus virginalis
AGTATTCAAGAGCGAGATCATCAAGAGGACATCCTAGTAAAGAAGAACAAACTGAGATATGCAAGGAATTAAAAGAGGTGTATCTTCAGAGGGACATGACCAGGGACGAGATAGTAAGTGCTGTAGATGCAAGGAAAAGGCACAGAGAGTGGAAAGGGAGACAGGGAACCTCAGCCTCCAACCTAGCAATCCCAGAGGGCAGTGGGGAACCCCAATCCAGCAACTCAGGAACCCCAGAGGAGAATGCAACACCCCAGCCCACCACCCAATAGGGCCCCTCCTAACCCCCACCACAAACACTTCCTTATCCCTGCACAATGACCATCACATCACCCAAATCCTCCCTCTCCCCTTACCCTGAGTAGCCCCTGCTTTCGTAGCCCCTGGTTTTCTTCCTGCCCCAGGCAAGACCTAAGCCCTCCATCCCCCACTCCACCTCACCCCAAACCCCTGTCAACTACACTGCAGGAGGGCGTGCCCTTTCCCCAAGCAATCCCTGCCCCCTCACCCCAGGACTTCTTCCTGCCCCAAGCAGGGCTGAGGAAGACCTAAGCCCTCCATCCCCACTCCACCTCCCCCTGAACCCCTGGCAACTACCTCACAGGAGTATGAGCCTATCCAAGTAGCAATGACCATAGAACAGCTTCCTACACTTGTAAGGAGAGATGGTGAAATTGGATATAAGAAAGTGAGCTTCAACGTAATGTACTCAACATTGATGGGATTACCAATAAAGCAAGTGAACTGGCAGAAAGGGCACAAGAAGAAAAGCCTGATGTAATAAGACTCACAGAAACAAAATTGTCAGGAATCATAACAGATGCTGTGTTTCCAAAGGACTACTATATAGTAAGGAAAGAGAGGGAAGGGAGAGGAGGTGGAGGAGTGGCCCTGCTGATAAGGAAGGCCTGGAGTTTTGATGAGAATGGAAATTCCGGCCTGTGACGAGTTCATAGATTACATAACAGGAACTATAACAATGAGTGGACCTAAGATAATAATGGCAGTCATTTACAACCCTCCCCTAAATGACAGAAGACCCAGACAAGAGTTTGATAGGAACAAAATGGCACCCAATAATATAATAGAGAGAGCAGGTTCAGTTGCCTGCAGGAGTGGCTCAAGACTCTTAATCATAAGCGATTTCAACCATGGAAAGATAGACTGGGAGAAAGGGGACCCACATGGTGGTGTAGATACATGGAGAGTTAAACTCATGGAAGTGGCAACAAGGAACTTTCTGACCCAGCATGTCAGGGAACCCACAAGAGTGAGAGGCAATGATGAACCAGCTAGACTCGAATTGATATTCACCCTGAATGAGTCAGAATTAACGGAAGTCAGAGTTGAAGTCCCCATAGGAATGAGTGACCACAGTGTACTGACTTTTGAGTACTTGGTGGAGGTAGGAATAACCTATCCAAGGATGGGATTGGAGGTGAAAAGATTAAATTACCGAAGAGGAAAATATGACGTGATGAGGAACTTCCTAAAAGCAATACCATGGGAAACAGAACTTAGAGACAAGAATGTGCAGGACATGATGGATTTTGTCACCTAGAAGTGCCAGGAAGCTGCAGACAGGTTTATGCCGGTCCAAAAGGAGAAAAACGAAAAACAACAGAAAAACCCATGGTTCAACCAGGAATGAAAAGTAGTGAAGCAACTGAGTAAAAGAACATGGAGAAACTACAGAAATAACAGAACACCAGAGACCAGGGAGAGATACCAGAGGGCCAGAAATGATTACCTCAGAGTGAGGAGGGAAGCAGAGAGACAGCTTGAAAATGACATGGCGAGTAAAGCCAAGACCCAACCAAAGCTGCTCCACAGCTACATCAGGAGGAAAACAGCAGTGAAAGAACAAGTGATGAAGCTGCGAAAAAGGGAGAACAGATACACAGAGAATGACAAGGAGGTGTGTGAAGAACTCAACAAGAGATTTCAGGAGGTCTTCACAATAGAACAAGGAGATGCCCTTGCACTAAATGAGGAGGAGGCAAACCAAGCAACCTTGGAGGAATTTGACCATACCAGTGATGAGGTCAAAAGGTGTCTGCTGGAGCTGGATGTGATAAAGGCTGTTGGGCCTGACAGAATCTCACCATGGATACTAAAGGAAGGTGCAGAAGCACTAAGTGTGCCACTCTCTATTGTGTATAACAGGTCACTGGAAACAGGAGACCTTCCAGAAAGTTGGAAGACAGCTAACATAGTCCCAATATACAAGAAGGGTGACAGGCAAGAGGCACTGAATTACAGGCCAGTTTCCACAACTTGTATACCATGCAAGGTGATGGAGAAGATCGTGAGGAAAAGGCTCGTAGAGCATCTGGAGGGAAATAACTTTGTAACGCACCACCAACATGGGTTCAGGGATGGTAAATCGTGCCTCACAGGTTTAATAGAATTCTATGACCAGGCAACAAAAATTAGGCATTAAAGAGAAGGGTGGACGGACTGCATTTTCCTGGACTGCCAGAAAACCTTTGACACAGTACCCCATAAATGGCTGTTAAAAAAGTTGGAGCAACAGGCAGGAGTAAAAGAGAAGGTGCTCCAATGGATAAGGGAGTACTTAAGCAACAGGAAACTGCGAGTAACGGTGAGGGGGGAGACATCAGAGTGGCGAGATGTCACCAGCGGAGTCCCACAGGGCTCAGTACTTGGAACCATCCTGTTTCTAATATATGTAAACGATCTTCCGGAGGGTATAGATTCGTTCCTCTCAATGTTTGCTGATGGTGCAAAAATATGAGAAGAATCAAGCCGGATGAAGATAGACAGAGACTACAGGATGACCTGGATAAACTGGAGGAATGGTCTAGAAAATGACTGCTAAAGTTCAACTCAGGAAAGTGTAAAGTAATGAAATTAGGCGAAGGGAGCAGGAGGCTGAACACAAGGTAACATCTGGGAGGTGAAATCCTGCAAGAGTCAAATAGAGAGAAGGATCTGGGGGTTGATATCACACCGAACCTGTCCACAGAGGCCCACATCAAAAGGATATCATCAGCGTCATTTGCTAGACTGGCCAACATAAGAACTGCCTTTAGAAACTTGTGTAAAGAGACGATCAGGACCCTGTATACCACTTATGTCAGACCAATCCTGGAATATGCGGCTCCAGCCTTGAGTCCATACCTAGTTAAACACAAGACAAAGCTAGAGAAGATTCAGTGGCATGCCAACAGGCTCGTTCCAAAACTGAGAAGTATTGCTACGAGGAAAGGCTAAAGGAACTGATCCTCACGTCCCTGGAAAACAAGAGTAAGGGGAGACATGATAACCACCTACAAAATTCTCAGGAGAATTGACAGGGTGGACAAGGACAAACTCTTCAGCACGGGTGGGACACGAACAAGGGGACACAGGTGGAAACTTAGTACCCAGATGAGCCACAGAGACGATAGAAAGATTTTTTCAGTGTCATAGTAGTTAATAATTAATTAAATTAATAAATGGAATGCACTAGGAAGTGATGTGGTGGTGGCTCATACCTGAGCTGAGAGGTATGAGCTACGAGGAGAGACTACGGGAATTAAACCTCACTTCGCTAGAAGACAGAAGAGTTAGGGGGGACATGACCACCACATTCAAGATTCTGAAGGGAATTGATAGGGTAGATAAAGACAGGCTATTTAACACAAGGGGCACACGCACTAGGGGACACAGGTAGAAACTGAGTGCCCAAATGAGCCACAGAGATATTAGAAAGAACTTTTTAGTGTCAGAGTGGTTGACAAATGGAATGCATTAGGAAGTGATGTGGTGGAGGCTGACTCCATACACAGTTTCAAATGTAGATATGATAGAGCCCAATAGGCTCAGGAATTTGTACACCTGTTGATTGACGGTTGAGAGGCGGGAGCAAAGAGCCACAGCTCAACCCCCGCAAACACAACTAGGTGAGTACAACTAGGTGAGTACACACACACACATACACACACACATCTTGATCTTTGAGTACCTGGTAGAGCTAGGAATTATCTTCCCCAAAAAAGAACTGGGAAACAAAGGGCTGTTGTACCGAAAGGGCAACAATGAGGAGATGAGAAAATTCCTTGGAAATATCCCAAGGAACACAGAACTCACAACTAAGTCCGTGCAAGACATGATGGACTATGTCACCCAAAAGTGCCAGAAAGCAGAAACAGGTTTATCCCGGCCCGACAGGAAAAAAACGAGAAGCAAAAGAAGTATCCATGGTTTAATAGGGCAAAGGAACTGAACAAAAGGGCATAGGAACTTCCGTAATAACAGAACACCAGACAGTAGAGAGAGAGATACCAGAGAACCAGGAACGAGTATGTTAGTGTGAGAAGAGCAGCTGAGAAAAAGTAGCAAAAGGATATAGGTAATAAGAGCAAAGACTGAACCAAAGCTACTACACAGTCACATCAGGAGGACTGAAGGAACTGAACCAGAGAACACATGAATAAAGGAAGGATTAGGGAGATACTAGAGAAACATATAACATACTCAGGGGGATTGCCAGAGTGAAAATAGACGAAAAGTTTACACTGATTACTAACAAAACAAGGGAACATGGGTAGAAATCGAAAATCAGACGAGTCATAGAGGTGTTAGAAAGTTTTAATTTAGCGTAGGTTGTAGGAAAGCGGAATGAACTAAAGGAGCAAGTTGTGGAAGCTACCTCTTTTCATTATTTTAAACACATATATAACAGGGATAGATGACAGGAGTCATTGCTTTAAACCACCTGTGACAGGAAAGGCGGGGTCCAAGAGCCAAGGACTGATCCTGCAGGCACTAATAGTTCAGTACAAATTGGTGAGTACACACACACACATGTATATTTATACTTACTCACACACAGAGGGGACATGATCACCACATACAAGATTATCAAAGGAATTGATAGATAAAGACAGACTATTAAACACAAGGGGCACACGCACTAGGGGACGCAGGTGGAAACTGAGTGCCCAAATGAGCCATAGAGACATTAGAAAGATTTTTTCAGTTTCAGAGTAGTAGACAAATGAAATGCATTAAGAAGTGATGTGGTGGAGGCTGACTCCATACACAGTTCAAGTATCGATATGATAGAGCCCAATAGGCTCAGGAATCTGTACACCTGTTGATTGACGGTTGAGAGGCGGGACCAAAGAGCCAGAGCTCAACCCCCGCAAACACAACTAGGTGAGTACAACTAGGTGAGTACACACACAAGGTTTGTCCCAGCCCGACAGGAAAAAAACAGAGAAGCAAAGGAAGAATCCGTGGTTTAATAGGGAATGTATGAAAGCAAAGGAGCTGAACAAAAGGGCATGGAGGAACTTCCATAATAACAGAACACCAGAAAGTAGGGAGAGATACCAGAGAACCAGGAACGAGTATGTTAGTGTGAGAAGAGCAGCTGAGAAAAGGTATGAACATGATATAGCTAATAAAGCCAAGACCGAAGCAAAGCTACTATACAGTCACATCAGGAGGAAGACAACAGTGAAGGAACAGGTGATGAAACTTAGAACGGGTGAGGACAGGTACACAGAGAATGACAAAGAGGTCTGTGAAGAACTCAACAAGAGATTCCAGGATGTCTTCACAAAAGAACGAGGAGAGGTCCCTTCGCTAGGAGTAACTGCGCAGTGACCTCTCTGCGCTAGGAGTGGCAGTAAACCAGGCGACCTTGGAAGGGTTCGAGATTACTAGAGATGGCACTTGTTGTATCTGGACGTGAGAAAAGCTGTTGGCCCGGATGGAATCTCACCATGGGTATTGAAACAGTGTGCATGAGCGCTCTGCTTGCCACTCTCCATAGTGTATAGTAGGTCACTGGAAACGGGAGACCTACCAGAAATGTGGAAGACTGCTAATGTAGTCCCAATATACAGAAAAGGTGACAGACAAGAGACACTAAACTACAGGCCAGTGTCCTTAACTAGTATTCCATGCAAAGTGATAGAGATGATCGTAAGAAAATACCTTGTAACACATCTGGAGAGAAGGGACTTCGTGACAACCCATCAACATGAGTTCAGGGAAGGAAAATCTTGCCTTACAGGCTTAATAGAATTCTACGATCAGGTGACAAAAATTAAGCAGGAAAGGGAAGGATGGGTGGACTGCATTTTTTTGGATTGTCGGTAAGCCTTTGACACAGTAAACCATAAAAAGCTGATGCATAAACTGGAGAAACAGGCAGAAGTAACTGGTAGAGCGCTCCAGTGGATAAGGGAGTACCTAAGCGATAGGAAGCAGAGAGTTACAGTCAGAGGTGAGACCTCAGATTGGCGTGAAGTCACTAGTGAAGTCCCACAGGGCTCTGTACTAGGACCTATCCTGTTTCTGATATACGAAATGATCTCCCAGAGGGCATAGACTCATTCCTATCAATGTTTGCTGACGACGCCAAAATTATGAGAAGCATTAAGACAGAGGAGGACAACTTGAGGTTTCAAGAAGACCTGGACGAGCTGCAGGAATGGTCGAACAAATGGTTGTTAGAATTTAACCCAAGCAAATGCAATGTAATGAAGATAGGTGTAGAGAGCAGGAGACCAGATACAAGGTATAATTTGGTAGATGAAATCCTTAACGATTCTGAGAGAGAGAAAGACCTTGGGGTTGATATCAGGCCGACCATTATGTCCAGCATCAGGAGAGGTCGACGGAGCATTATGTCCAGCATAAGGTTTGGTCGGCGGAGCATTAGGTCCAGCATCAAGAGCAGTCGGTGGAGCATTATGTCCAGCATCAGGTGCGGTTGGTGGAGCATTACGTCCAGCATCAGGAGCGGTCGGTGGAGCATTATGTCCAGCATCAGGAGCGGTCGGTGGAGCATTATGTCCAGCATCAGGAGCGGTCGGTGGAGAATTATGTCCAGCATCAGGAGCGTTCAGCGGAGCATTATGTCCAGCATCAGGTGCGGTCGGTGGAGCATTACGTCCAGCATCACGAACGGTCAGTGGAGCATTATGTCCAGCATCAGGAGCGGTCGGTGGAGCATTATGTCCAGCATCATGAGCGGTCAGTGGAGCATTATGTCCAGCATCAAGAGCGATCGGTGGAGCATTATGTCCAGCATCATGAGCGGTCAGTGGAGCATTATGTCCAGTATCAAGAGCGGTCGGTGGAGCATTATGTCCAGCACCATGAGCGGTAAGCAGAGCATTATGTCCAACATCAAGAGTGGTCGGCGGAGCATTATGTCCAGCATCAGCAACGGTCAGTGGACTATTATGTCCAGCATCATGAGCAGTCGGCCGACCATTATATCCAGCATCAGAAGCAGTACAAGGAGCATTATGTCCAGCATCAGGAGGTGTCGGTGGAGCATTATGTCCAGCATCAAGAGCGGTGGACGGAGCATTATGTCCAGCATCAGGAGCGGTGGACGGAGCATTATGTCCAGCATCAAGAGCGGTCGGCGGAGAATTATGTCCAGAATCAGGAGCGGTCGGGTGATCATTGTGTCCAGTATCAAGAGCGGTCGGGTGAGCATTATGTCCAGCATCAGGAGTGGTCGGCGGAGCATTACTTCCAGCAGCAGGCGTGGTCGGCGAGCATTATGTCCAGCATCAGGGGCGGTCGGCATAGCATTATGTCCAGCATCAGGAGGTGTCGGTTGATCATTATGTCCAGCTTTAGGAGCGGTAAGGGGACCATTATGTCCAGCATCAGGAACAGTCGGTGGAGCATTATGTCCAGCATCATGAGTGGCCGGCGGTGAATTATGTCCAGCATCAGAAGCGGTTGACGGAGCATTTTGTTCAGCATCCTGATCGGTCGTCGAGTATTTTGTCCAGCATCAGGAGCGGTTGGCGGAGAATTATGTCCAGCATCAGGAGCGGTCGGCAGAGAATTATGTCCAGCTTCACGAGTGGTACCAGGAACATTATGTCCATCATCAGTAGCGGCCGGCGGACCATTATGTCCAGCATCAAAAACTGTCGTCAGATCATTATGTCCAGCATTAAGAGCGATCGGGTGAGCATTATGTCCAGCATCAAGAGCGATCGGGTGAGCATTATGTCCAGCATCAAGAGCGGTCGGGTGAGCATTATGTCCAGCATCAAGAGCGGTCGGGTGAGCATTATGTCCAGCATCAAGAGCGGTCGGGTGAGCATTATGTCCAGCATCAGGAGCAGTCGAAGGAGAATTATGTCCAGCATCAGGAGCGGTCGGCGGAGAATTATGTCCAGCATCAGGAACAATTGGCCGACCATTATGTCCATCATCAGTAGCGGTCGGCGGGCCATTATGTCCAGAGTCAAGAGCGGTCGGGTGAGCATTATATCCAGCATCAGGAGCGGTGGGCGGAGCATTATGTCCAGCTTCAGGAGTGGTCGACGGACCATTATGTCCACAATCAGGAGTGGTCGTAGGACCATTATGTCCAACATCAGGATTGGTCTGAGGACCATTATGTCCAACATCAGGAGCGGTCCGCGGATCATTGTGCCCAACGTCGAGACCGTTCGGCGGACCCTTATGTCCAGCATTAAGAGCAGTCGGGGAACATTTATGTCCAGCATCATGAGTGATCGTCGGAGCATTATGTCCAGTATCAGGAGTGGTCTGCGGAGCATTATGTCCAGCATCAAGAGCGATCGGGGGAGCATTATGTCCAGCATCAGAGCCGTCGGGTGAGCATTATGTCCAGCATCAAGAGCGGTCGGGTGAGCATTATGGCCAGCATCAGGAGCGGTCGAAGGAGCATTATGTCCAGCATCACGAGCAGTCGGCGGACCAATGTCCAGCATTAGGAGGTGTCGACGGAACGTTACTTCCAGCAACAGGCGTGGTCGGCGAGCATTATGTCCAGCATCAGGGGCGTTCGGCATAGCATTATGTCCAGCATCAGGAGCTGTCAACAGAGTATTATATCCAGAATCGACAGTGGTCGACGGATATTTATGTCCAGCATCAGGAGCAGTCGGCGGAGCATTATGTCCAGCATCAGGAACGGTCGCTGGAGCATTATGTCCAGCATCAGCATTCGTACCAGGAGCATTATGTCCAGCATCAGGAACGGTCGACTGAGTATTATGTCCAGAATCAGGAGTGGTACCAGTAGCATTATGTCCAGCATCAGGAGCGGTCGCTGGAGCATTATGTCCAGCATCAGGAGCGGTCGCTGGAGCATTATGTCCAGCATCAGGAGTGGTCGCTGGAGCATTATGTCCAGCATCAGGAGCGGTCGTCGGAGTATTATGTCCAGCATCAGGAGCGGTCGACGGAGCATTGGCTCACCGTAACAGTGACCAGAGACATAACTCACCTTAACAGTGACCAGAGACATAACTCACCTTAACAGTGACCAGAGACATGACACACCTTAACATTGACCAGAGACATGACTCACCTTAACAGTGACCAGAGACATAACTCACCTTAACAGTGACCAGAGACATGACTCACCTTAACAGTGACCAGAGACATGACACACCTTAACAGTGACCAGAGACATGACTCACCTTAACAGTGACCAGAGACATGACTCACCTTAACAGTGACCAGAGACATGACTCACCTTAACATTGATCAGAGACATGACTCACCTTAACAGTGACCAGAGACATGGTTCACCTTAACAGTGACCAGAGACATGACACACCTTAACAGTGACCAGAGATATGACACACCTTAACAGTGACCAGAGACATTGACACACCTTAACAGAGACCAGAGACATGACACACCATAACAGTGACCAGAGACATGACTCACCTTAACAGTGACCGGAGACATGACACACCTTAACAGTGACCAGAGACATGACTCACCTTAACAGTGACCAGAGACATGGTTCACCTTAACAGTGACAAGAGACATGACTCACCTTAACAGTGATCAGAGACATGACTCACCTTAACAGTGACCAGAGACATGGTTCACTTTAACAGTGACCAGAGACATGACTCACCTTAACAGTGACCAGAGACATGGTTCACCTTAACAGTGACCAGAGACATGACTCACCTTAACAGTGACCAGAGACTTGGTTCACCTTAACAGTGACAAGAGACATGACTCACCTTAACAGTGACCAGAGACATGACTCACCTTAACAGTGACAAGAGACTTGACTCACCTTAACAGTGACCAGAGACATACCTCACGTTAACAGTGACCAGAGACATGACTCACTTTAACAGTGCCCAGAGACATGACTCACCTTAACAGTGACCAGAGACATAACTCACCTTAACAGTGACCAGAGACATGACTCACCTTAACAGTGACCAGAGACATACCTCACGTTAACAGTGACCAGAGACATGACTCACCTTAACAGTGACCAGAGACATGACTCACGTTAACAGTGACCAGAGACATGACTCACCTTAACAGTGACCAGAGACTTGACTCATCTTAACAGTGACCAGAAACCTGACTCACCTTAAAAGTGACCAGAGACATGACTCACCTTAACAGTGACCAGAGACATGACTCACCTTAACAGTGACCAGAGACATGACTCACCTTATCAGTGACCAGAGACATGACTCACCTAAACAGTGACCAGAGACATGACTCACCTTAACAGTGACCAGAGACATGGTTCACCTTGACAGTGACCAGAGACATGGTTCACCTTAACAGTGACCAGAGACATGACTCACCTTAACAGTGACCAGAGACATGACTCACCTTAACAGTGACCAGAGACATGATTCACCTTAACAGTGACCAGAGACATGGTTCACCTTAACAGTGACCAGAGACATGGTTCTCCTTAACAGTGACCAGAGACATGATTCACCTTAACAGTGACCAGAGACATGACTCACCCTAACAGTGACCAGAGACATGACTCACCTTAACAGTGACCAGACATGACTCACCTTAACAGTGACCAGAGACATGACTCACCTTACAATTGACCAGAGACATCACTCACCTTAACAGTGAACAGACATGACTCATCTTAACAGTGACCAGACATGACTCACCTTAACAGTGACCAGAGACATGACTCACTTTAACAGTGACCAAAGACATAACTCACCTTAACAGTGACCAGAGACTTGACTCATCTTAACAGTGACAGAGACCTGACTCACCTTAACAGACAGAGACTGACTCACCTTAACAGTGACCAGAGACATGACTCACCTTAACAGTGACCATAGACATGACTCACCTTAACAGTGACCAGAGACATGACTCACCTTAACAGTGACCAGAGACATGGTTCTCCTTAACAGTGACCAGAGACATGACTCACCTTAACAGTGACCAGAGACTTGACTCATCTTAACAGTGACGAAAGACATGACTCACCCTAACAGTGATAAAAGACATGACTCACCTTAACAGTGACCAGACATGACTCACCTTAACAGTGACCAGAGACATGACTCACCTTACCATTGACCAGAGACATCACTCACCTTAACAGTGACCAGACATGACTCATCTTAACAGTGACCAGACATGACTCACCTTAACAGTGACCAGAGACATGACTCACCTTAACAGTGACCAGAGACTGACTCACCTTAACAGTGACCAGAGACATGGCTCACCTTAACAGTGACCAGAGACTGACTCATCTTAACAGTGACTAGAGACCTAACTCACCTTAACAGTGACCAAACATTACTCACCTTAACAGTGACCAGAGACATGACTCACCTTAACAGTGACCAGAGACATGACTCACCTTAACAGTGACCAGAGACATGACTCACCTTAACAGTGACCAGAGACATGACTCACCTTAACAGTGACGAGAGACATGACTAACCTTAACAGTGACCAGAGACATGACTCACCTTAACAGTGACCAGAGACTTGACTCATCATAACAGTGATCAAGACAAGACTCACCCTAACAGTTATAAAAGACATGACTCACCTTAACAGTGACCAGACATGACTCACCTTAACAGTGACCAGAGACATGACTCACCTTACCATTGACCAGAGACATGACTCACCTTAACAGTGACCAGACATGACTCACTTAACAGTGACCAGACATGACTCACCTTAACAGTGACCAGAGACATGACTCACTTAACAGTGACCAGAGACATGACTCACCTTAACAGTGACCAGAGACATGACTCACCTTAACAGTGACCAGAGACATGACTCACCTTAACAGTGACCAGAGACATGACTCACCTTAACAGTGACCAGAGACATGACTCACCTTAACAGTGACCAGAGACATGGACTCACCTTAACAGTGACCAGACATGACTCACCCCTAACAGTGACAGAGACATGACTCACCTTAACAGTGACCAGACATGACTCACNACAGAGACATGACTCACCTTAACAGTGACCAGAGACATGACTCACCTTAACAGTGACCAGAGACCAGACTCACCTAACAGTGACCAGAGACATGACTCACTTAACAGTGACCAGAGACATGACTCACCTTAACAGTGACCAGAGACATGACTCACCTTAACAGTGACCAGAGACATGACTCACCTTAACAGTGACCAGACATGACTCACCTTAACAGTGACCAGAGACATGACTCACTTAACAGTGACCAGAGACATGACTCACCTTAACAGTGAACAGACATGACTCATCTTAACAGTGACCAGACATGACTCACCTTAACAGTGACCAGAGACATGACTCACTTAACAGTGACCAGAGACATGACTCACCTTAACAGTGACCAGAGACAAAACTCACCTTAACAGTGACCAGAGACATGACTCACCTTAACAGTGACCAGAGACATACCTCACGGTTAAACATGACTCACCTTAACAGTGACCAGAGACATGACTCACCTTAACAGTGACCAGAGACATGACTCACCTAAACAGTGACCAGAGACTTGACTCATCTTAACAGTGACCAGAGATCTGACTCACCTTAACAGTGACCAGAGACATGACTCACCTTAACAGTGACCAGAGACATGACTCACCTTAACAGTGACCAGAGACATGACTCACCTTAACAGTGACCAGAGACATGACTCACCTTAACAGTGACCAGAGACATGGTTCACTTAACAGTGACCAGAGACATGGTTCACCTTAACAGTGACCAGAGACATGACTCACCTTAACAGTGACCAGAGACGACTCACCTTAACAGTGACCAGAGACATGACTCATCTTAACAGTGACCAGAGTATGACTCACCTTAACAGTGACCAGAGACATGGTTCACCTTAACAGTGACCAGAGACATGACTCACCTTAACAGTGACCAGAGACTTGACTCACTTAACAGTGACCAAAGACATGACTCACCTTAACAGTGATAAAAGACATGATTCACCTTAACAGTGACCAGACATGACTCACCTTAACAGTGACAGAGAGACATGACTCACCTTACAGTGACCAGAGACATGACTCACCTTAACAGTGACCAGAGACATGACTCACCTTAACAGTGACAGAGACATGACTCACCTTAACAGTGACCAGAGACATGACTCACTTAACAGTGACCAGAGACCTGACTCACCTTAACAGTGACCAGAGACATGACTCACCTTAACAGTGACCAGAGACATGACTCACCTTAACAGTGACCAGAGACATGACTCACCTTAACAGTGACCAGAGACATGACTCACCTTAACAGTGACCAGAGACATGACTCACCTTAACAGTGACCAGAGACATGACTCACCTTAACAGTGACCAGAGACATGACTCACTTAACAGTGACCAGAGACATGACTCACCTAACAGTGACCAGAGACATGACTCACCTTAACAGTGACCAGAGACATGACTCACCTTAACAGTGACCAGAGACAAGACTCACCCTAACAGTGATAAGAGACATGACTCACCTTAACAGTGACCAGAGACATGACTCACTTAACAGTGACCAGAGACATGACTCACCTTAACAGTGACCAGAGACATGACTCACCTTAACAGTGACCAGAGACATGACTCACCTTAACAGTGACCAGAGACATGACTCACCTAACAGTGACCAGAGACATGACTCACCTTAACAGTGACCAGAGACATGACTCACCTTAACAGTGACCAGAAACATGACTCACCTTAAAGTGACCAGAGACATGACTCACCTTAACAGTGACCAGAGACATGACTCACCTTAACAGTGACCAGAGACATGACTCACCTTAACAGTGACCAGAGACATGACTCACCTTAACAGTGACCAGAGACATGACTCACCTTAACAGTGACCAGAGACATGACTCACCTTAACAGTGACCAGAGACATGACTCAACTTAACAGTGACCAGAGACATGACTCACCTTAACAGTGACCAGAGACATGACTCACCTTAACAGTGACCAGAGACATGACTCACCTTAACAGTGACCAGAGACATGGTTCACCTTAACAGTGACCAGAGACATGGTTCACCTTAACAGTGACCAGAGACATGACTCACCTTAACAGTGACAGAGACATGACTCACCTAACAGTGACCAGAGACGACTCACCTTAACAGTGACCAGACATGACTCACCTTAACAGTGACCAGAGACATGACTCACCTAACAGTGACCAGAGACATCACTCACCTTAACAGTGAACAGACATGACTCATCTTAACAGTGACACCAGACATGACTCACCTTAACAGTGACCAGAGACATGACTCACTTAACAGTGACCAAGACATGACTCACCTTAACAGTGACCAGAGACAAACTCACCTTAACAGTGACCAGAGACATGACTCACCTTAACAGTGACCAGAGACATACCTCACGTTAAACATGACTCACCTTAACAGTGACCAGAGACATGACTCACCTTAACAGTGACCAGAGACATGACTCACCTTAACAGTGACCAGAGACTTGACTCATCTTAACAGTGACCAGAGATCTGTCACCTTAACAGTGACAGAGACATGACTCACCTTAACAGTGACCAGAGACATGACTCACCTTAACAGTGACCAGAGACATGACTCACCTTAACAGTGACCAGAGACATGACTCACCTTAACAGTGACCAGAGACATGACTCACCTTAACAGTGACCAGAGACATGACTCACCTTAACAGTGACCAGAGACATGACTCACCTTAACAGTGACCAGAGACTGACTCACCTAACAGTGACCAGAGACATGACTCACTTAACAGTGACCAGAGACATGACTCACTTAACAGTGACCAGAGACATGGTTCACCTTAACAGTGACCAGAGACATGACTCACCTTAACAGTGACCAGAGACATGACTCACCTTAACAGTGACAGAGACATGACTCACTTAACAGTGACCAGAGACATGACTCACCTTAACAGTGACCAGAGCATGACTCACCTTAACAGTGACCAGAGACATGGACACCTTAACAGTGACCAGAGACATGACTCACCTTAACAGTGACGAGAGACATGACTCACCTTAACAGTGACAGAGACATGACTCACTTAACAGTGACCAGAGAGAGACATGAACACCTTAACAGTGACCAGACATGACTCACCTTAACAGTGACCAGAGACATGACTCACCTTAACAGTGACCAGAGACATGACTCACCTTAACAGTGACCAGAGACATGACTCACTTAACAGTGACCAGAGACATGACTCACTTAACAGTGACCAGAGACATGACTCACTTAACAGTGACCAGAGACATGACTCACCTTAACAGTGACCAGAGACATGACTCACTTAACAGTGACCAGAGACATGACTCACCTTAACAGTGACCAGAGACATGACTCACCTTAACAGTGACCAGAGACTTGACTCATCTTAACAGTGACCAAAGACAAGACTCACCCTAACACTTATAAAAGACATGACTCACCTTAACAGTGACCAGACATGACTCACCTTAAACAGTGACACAGAGGACATGACACTTACCAGTGACCAGAGACATCTCACCTTAACAGTGACCAGACATGACTCATCTTAACAGTGACCAGACATGACTCACCTTAACAGTGACAGAGACATGACTCACCTTAACAGTGACCAGAGACCTGACTCACCTTAACAGTGACCAGAGACATGACTCACCTTAACAGTGACCAGAGACATGACTCACCTTAACAGTGACCAGAGACATGACTCACCTTAACAGTGACCAGAGACATGACTCACCTTAACAGTGACAGAGACATGACTCACCTTAACAGTGACCAGAGACATGACTCACCTTAACAGTGACCAGAGACATGACTCACATAACAGTGACCAGACATGACTCACCTTAACAGTGACCAGAGACATGACACACTTAACAGTGACCAGAGACATGACTCACCACCTTAACAGTGACCAGAGACATGGTTCACCTTAACAGTGACAAGAGACATGACTCACCTTAACAGTGACCAGAGACATGACTCACCTTAACAGTGACCAGAGACATGACTCACCTTAACAGTGACCAGAGACATGACTCACCTTAACAGGACCAGAGAAGACTCACCTTAACAGTGACCAGAGACATGACTCACCTTAACAGTGACAGAGAGACATGACTCACCTTAACAGTGACCAGAGACATGACTCACCTTAACAGTGACCAGAGACATGACTCACCTTAACAGTGACCAGAGACATGACTCACCTTAACAGTGACAGAGACATGGTCTCCTTAACAGTGACCAGAGACATGATCACCTTAACAGTGACCAGAGACTGACTCACCCTAACAGTGACAGAGACATGACTCACCTTAACAGTGACCAGACATGACTCACCTTAACAGTGACAGAGACATGATCACCTTAACAGTGACCAGAGACATGACTCACCTTAACAGTGAACAGACATGACTCACCTTAACAGTGACCAGACATGACTCACCTTAACAGTGACCAGAGACATGACTCACTTAACAGTGACCAGAGACATGACTCACCTTAACAGTGACCAGAGACAAACTCACCTTAACAGTGACCAGAGACATGACTCACCTTAACAGTGACCAGAGACATACCTCACGTTAAACATGATCACCTTAACAGTGACCAGAGACATGACTCACCTTTAACAGTGACCAGAGACATGACTCACCTTAACAGTGACCAGAGACTGACTCACCTTAACAGTGACCAGAGACTGACTCACCTTAACAGTGACCAGAGACATGACTCACCTTAACAGTGACCAGAGACATGGATCACCTTAACAGTGACCGAGACATGACTCACCTTAACAGTGACCAGAGACATGACTCACCTTAACAGTGACCATAGACATGACTCACCTTAACAGTGACAGAGACATGACTCACCTTAACAGTGACCAGAGACATGACTCACCTTAACAGTGACCAGAGACATGACTCACCTTAACAGTGACAGGACATGGGTCACCTTAACAGTGACAAGAGACATGACTCACCTTAACAGTGACCAGAGACATGACTCACGTAACAGTGACCAGACATGACTCACCTTAACAGTGACCAGAGACATGACTCACCTTACAGTGACCAGAGACATGACTCACCTTTAACAGTGAACAGACATGACTCACCTTAACAGTGACCAGACATGACTCACCTTAACAG
>WNGS01000029.1:0-11089 GCA_020271785.1 Procambarus virginalis
TCCGCACAGGCGCATGTCATTTTGACAAAAAAAAAAATTATTTTCTTAAACTAACTGTTAATGTGTGTTCACTGATCACGGGAAAAAAACTAAAAAAAATCGTAAGTGCATATATGCCGCTATAGGGCGGGGACGTCTGGCAAATTATAGCGCTGACTCAGCATGCGCCCAGGCGGTCGTTGCTCACTAGCTGTCAGGCCAGAGTTGCCACAAAGAGATAATACCTAATATTTCAATGTCTCTGATTGATGTTTCATAGTTTTTTTGCTGTAATATTATCAATAGTGTGTAGTTTGATATATTTATATAATAAATGAGTGAATCATTGCTGTACTCAAAAATATGGTGTGCATATTGTTGATTCAGTATGTTCATCAATCAGTGAACAATACTTTGTCGGTTATACACTATAAGCACAGGTTAATATAAGTATCTGCATGTTCTGTTCACTATAACGAACCACTAAGTAGCTATTATGAGTCAAAAAGTACGAGGAGTGACCGCCGTGTACCAGCCAGCCACTCCCGCCCTCCCTCCAGTCATCTGACTCGCCCCATTCTCCTCCACAATACTGTTTTTGCTATAATTCACTATATACAGACGTTATATATAAGTATCTACATATTTTGTTCACCATAACTGTACATCTAAGCTTGTATGGTGAGTAAAGTCACAAAGACATAGGACCTAACACAGTCAGCTGATGGCTGCCTCCCTCAAGGCCAGACACACTAATATTTCTCCTCCAACAATACTGTGTGGTGTTATTACGCTATATACACACATTATAAATAAATATCTACCCGTTTTATTCACCATACTTGTACAAATAAACTGGTATGGTGCCCATAGACCATCGTGGTAACCAGTAAACAACACCGTCGTCTGCACGGTGGCGTCGTGCAGACGACGCCACCGCCCTCACCAAAATGGCGGCTCCAAACCTACTCTTGCTGTTTATACCTTCTATACACACGTTATATATAAGTATCTACATTTGTGTTCACTATAGCGAACCACTAAGCTGGTATGCTGAGTGCAGTCAATAAAGGTGGCCACACACAGTCAGAAAACATCGCCACCACCCTCCCTCCCACAGCATTACTCCTCCCTCCATGGCGCACAGCGCTAAATATCATCGCAATCCTGCTATTATCAGAACCCTGGTCACTTTTATCACAGTCAGGGGTCCTCTGTAATAATATCATCGCTACGTAATAGCATGAACAAGTATATTTTGGCATTTTTAGGCGATGCTGTGGTCACAAGCTGAACAGCAGTGCTGTGAGCTCATGCTGCGTGCGTCAGGCTTGGTAGCTTACGCGATACTGAGGCCCCTAACACCCGGGAGTTTGGCCCACGATTTTTTTTTTAAAATGGCGTCTGTTTACAAGAGCCCTGATGAAGGTGTGGTGAACCCCGTGTATCCGCAGGCCATTTAAATCTTGCGTAGTACTCCAACACATCATATGACGTGAAGAGCAGTTGACTGGTAAAACGTCTAGCACGTCATATGATGTGATGCGCACTTTAAGGGTTAAAGGGGTCCCAGTAGTACAGTCAGATTCATTTTTGACTCAAAATCGAGAATTCTGGGTTCGATTCCTGGGCGGGACAGAAATAGTTGGGCGCATTTCCTATCACCTAACGTCTCTGTTCAGCTAGGTACCCAGGAGTTAGTCAGCTTGTTGTGGGGTTGCCTCCTGGGCGGGGTCAATAATTCTACATTAGGGGCAGGGGACGTCAATATAAGCCTAATGAGTATAAATAAACTGGCTATCTGTTCCCCGACACATTGAATAATTATGAACTACAGTATACAGTACAGTGGCACCTCGACATACGATTGCCCCTACTTACTATAAATTCAAGTTCCGATATAAATTTCATCAAAAAATGCGACTCGACATCCGATAGTGTCGTCGACATCCGATATTTGTTGGTACACGTTCGGGTCGGCTGAGCGCGTGGTTCCCGGTCATGCGGTCCGACCTGCCTCAGTTTACTACAGCTACCCGCTTAGTGACGATCGCGCCTACAAGAAATTCCGCTTTTGTGGTGATTTTTTGCATTTTGAACATTAAAGTAATTATTTTCTATCGTGCCATGAGTCCCAAGAAAGTCAGTGGTAAGGCTCAACATATGAGATCCCATGTAAGAATGACCATAGAGCAGAAACAAGAGATCATTCGTAAATATGAAGACGGTGTGCGGGTCGGTGAACTGGCTAGGCAGTACAACAAATCTCAGTCAACGATATCCACCATACTGGCTAAGAAAAAGGACATTATGAGTGCTAACGTGGCAAAAGGCGTATCAATAATCACGAAACATAGAACACAAACACTTGAGGATGTTGAAAAGTTATTATTAATTTGGATACACAACAAGGAGTTAGCGGGTGATAGCGTTTCGGAGGCCATCATTTGTGAAAAGGCAAGAAAATTGCATGAAGACCTTTTAAAGAAAACCCCTGGAACGAGTGATGCAGAAGTGAAAGAGTTTAAGGCGAGCAGGGGATGGTTTGAGAAATTTAGAAAAAGAAGTGGAATTCATAGTGTTGTGAGGCATGGGGAGGCTGCCAGCGCAGACAAACCAGCGGCTGAAAGATTCATTGGCGAATTTAAAGATTTTGTGCAGAGTGAGGCATACCTACCACAACAAGTGTTTAATTGTGACGAGACAGGGCTATTCTGGAAAAGATTGCCAAAGAAAACATACATTACCAAGGAGGAGAAGTCATTGCCTGGACACAAGCCTATGAAAGATCGGTTTACTCTTGTGTTGTGTGGTAATGCGAGTGGCGATTTGAAAATTAAACCATTGCTTGTGTATCATTCCGAAAATCCAAGGGTTTTCAAAAAATATAATGTGCAGAAACACAAAATGTGTGTGATGTGGAAGGCTAATGCTAAGGCATGGGTGACTAGGCAATTTTTTACGGAGTGGGTGAATATGGTGGTGTGCCCTGCCATCAAAAAATATTTGCAGGAGAACAGTTTGCCACTCAAGGCCCTGCTTCTCCTCGATAATGCTCCTGCCCATCCTCCAGGCTTGGAGTATTCATTGGATGAGGAATTTAAGTTTCTTACAATAAAGTTCCTTCCTCCCAACACCACTCCTCTACTTCAGCCTATGGACCAGAAAATCATTGCCAATTTTAAGAAACTTTATGAAAGGGCACTTTTTCAGAGATGTGTCGAAGTGACGGATGCCACAAACCTCACCCTCAAAGAGTTCTGGAAAAACCATTTTAACATTTATAGTGCTTTAAAACTTGTTGACAAAGCCTGGCAAGAAGTGACTGTAAGAACCATGATCTCTGGCTGGAGAAAACTGTGGCCTGAATGTGTTGCAGAACGAGACTTTGAGGGGTTTGAGCCTGAAGTGCCCTCGTTGAGGAAATTGTTTCTCTGGGTCGGCAATTGGGTTTGGAGTTGGATGGTGCTGATGTGGAGGAGTTGGTGGAAGAACACAACGAAGAACTGACCACCAAAGAACTCCAAGCCCTTCAAAAGGAGCAGCAAGAAGAGGTAGCTGAGGAAATTTCTTCAGGGGAGGATGTGCCAGAGGATGTTTCTTCCTCAAAAATTAAGAAAATGTGTGCAATATGGGAAGAATTGCAAACCTTTGCTGAAACAACTCACCCAAATCAAGCTGCAGTATGTCGTTGCCTTAACCTATTCAATGACACTGATGCATCATTACCGACTAACGTTAAAAAGAAGGGAAAAACAAATGTCTCTTGACAAATTTGTAGTGAGACAAACAAGCACTGAACCACAACCAGGTCCTAGTGGTATTCAGGCAAAACGTAGGAGAGAGAGTACCCCAGAGAAAACATCACTGCCTGATGTGATAATGGAAGGGGACTCCCCTTCCAAACAGTAACAACTCTCCTCCTCCCCCCTCATCACCATCTTCCATACGCCATCGAAATCCCTCCATAAAGGTAAGTGAAGTTTTGATACTGTATTGTAGTTAGAAAAAACATTGTATTCAGTATAAAATGTATTTTTATGTTAATATTTTGGAGGGTGGGGAACGGATTAATTCAAATCCCTTTATTTCTTATGGGAAAATTCGCTTCGACTTCCGATATTTCGACATACGATCCGTCTCTGGGAACGGATTAGCATCGTAAATCGAGGCCCCATTGTATCTATGTTGCCATCAGTTCAATTTCTTTCTTGTTGCCATCAGATGTTAGAATTATAATATAAATATACAATTATCAAGGTAATTAAAGAAGGCTCAGTTGTTTATATTTATTATAGATAAATGCATTTCCTTGATCCAAAATAGTTGTTTTGAAAAATATATCTATGACCCACATGGAAAAAATGATAAGTCTGTGTATCTAATAAATGTTAATGGAAAGGTGCTCAAAATGGGTGATCAATTGCAATATCTGTGCTGTGTGGCTAAGAATATTTTGAAGTGAAGTTGAGAGCGAAGTTGAGAAGTGGAGTTGAGAGATGAGAGAGAGAGATCAAATAATATACACGTGGAAGGTACTGGAGGGCCAAGAACCAAATCTACACAGTAAAATAACAACGTACTGGAGTGAACGATATGGAAGAAAATGCAGAATAGAACCAGTGAAGAGCAGGGGTGCCATAGGCACAATCAGAGAACACTGTATATACATCAGAGGTCCGCGGTTGTTCAACACCTCCCAGCGAGCATAAGAAATATTGCCGGAACAACCGTGGACATCTTCAAGAGGAAACTAGATTTATTCCTCCAAGGAGTGCCGGTCCAACCGGGCTGTGGTGGGTATGTGGACCTGCGGGCCGCTCCAAGCAACAGCCTAGTGGACCAAACTCTCACAAGTCAAGCCTGGCCTCGGGCCAACCTTGGGGAGTAGAAGAACTCCCAGAACCCCATCAACCAGGTATCAACTATCACTGGCTCTTCTTTTCTCTACTTTTGCAAAGAACGTATCTATTGACAATTGCTTTTGTCTTTGTTTTAGGATGTTCCTAAAACGAGGCAGCAAATTTCATTAAACATGTTCACACACCAGGTTGTCACTGCTTTATCAGGGCAGCTTTTTCAAAAAGTGCAGTCACCTTATCAAACATTCCCAAAACTTCCCTGATCTCACTGGAAGAGGCAGCATCCTCCCTTACCTCCTCATCTCCTTACTAATGGTGCAAATTGTTGATGAGAACCTGCCATACTTCCTTGTGAGACCAGTCACACAGACACCACGCTCATGCTTTGCTATAATTTCCTTCTTCAAATGCACAGTAATTGTGTCTTTCTTTCTCTTGACAACACTATTTTTAGCAAGCAGCTTCTTTGGCAACATCTTGCGTTACAAATTGTAGTCACAAAACCACAAAATACCGAAAGAAAAGCGCAAATAAATACAGAGGAATGCTTGTCGTGCGCGTTACAACAACAACACTGGTGTCGGAGGTGTCCGAGAATTTGCGAGAACCCGCGAGACGCTAGGAAGCACCATGTGGTTTTGCTCGTTAATAGAGGTGAAGCTCGTCAATAGAGACAAATTTGCTGCGAGTGGCTTGCTCGTTACTCGAAATGCTCGTAGATAGAGCGGTCGTTAATCGAGGTGCTACTGTGTGTGTGTGTGTGTGTACTCGCCTATTTGTGCTTGCGGGGGTTGAGCTTTGGCTTTCTGGTCCCGCCTCTCAACTGTCAATCAACTGGTGTACAGGTTCCTGAGCCTACTGGGCTCTATCATATCTACATTGAAACTGTATATGGAGTTTTAAATTTTATTTTTAAATTTATAATAATAAAAGTTAATTTAACTAAATTTAATAATAAAAGGATAGACTGGGAGATAATAAACAGGGAACTTAAAAACATTCCATGGGAAACTGTTTTAAGTAATAAAAGTCCTACAGAAGGAATAGAAAAACTGACTTCGGAAGCGTATTAAGTCTGTCTGAAACATGTTCCTTTGAGGAAGGCCAGAAAGAGATCCAACGTAGAAAGAGAACGCAGAAGACACTATAAACGCAGGAAAAGAATAACGGAACTGCTTATGCAGACACGAATTTCCCGTCAAAGAAGGAATAATTTAAATAGGGAGATTGAAGAAATCGAGCGGAAATTGAAACACTCATATGAAACTGAAGAAAGGCAGTTAGAACAGAAAGCAATTCAGGAAATAAAGAAAAATCCAAAATACTTCTTCACATATGCGAAATCAAAAGCAAAAACTACTGCCAGTTTTGGACCTATTCGTACAAGTGAAGGTTCATACACGGAGGATGACAAAGAAATTAGTGAAATCCTAAAAAAGCAGTATGAGGACATGTTTAGCACTCCAATAAACAACATGAAAGTAGAAGATCCAGACAATTTCTTTATGCGGGATATCTAAACCCTGTAAATATAACTGATATCAACACGAGCGCACTAAATTTTGAAAGAGAAATTGAAAACATGCCCATGCACTCGGCCCCAGGTCCAGACTCATGGAATTCAATATTTATAAAGAAATGCAAAGTGCCGGTAGCACAGGCACTCAGTATAGTGTGGAGGAAGAGCTTGGACACGGGGGAGATACCAGATGCACTTAAAGTAGCAGACATAGCCCCTCTACACAAGGGAGGGAGCAAAGCATTGGCAAAGAATTATAGACCAGTTGCACTAACATCGCACATAATAAAAGTATTTGAGAGAGTGATTAGGAGTCAGGTCACCAATTTCATGGAGACCAATGACCTTCACAACCCAGGCCAACATGGATTTCGAGCGGGAAGATCGTGCCTCTCACAGCTACTTGAGCACTACGATAAAGTCACTGAGGCATTAGAAGAAAAACAGAATGCTGATGTGATATACACGGACTTCGCAAAGGCTTTCGACAAATGTGACCATGGCGTGATAGCACACAAAATGAAGTCAATGGGAATAACCGGTAAAGTAGGACGCTGGATACTCAGTTTTCTGTCAAATAGGACTCAGCGAGTAACGGTCAACCATATAAAATCTAGTCCAAGTGCAGTTAAAAGCTCTGTACCTCAGGGTACAGTCCTTGCACCGCTGCTTTTCCTTATTCTTATATCAGATATAGACAAAAATACAAGTCACAGCTTCGTATCATCCTTTGCAGACGACACAAAAATCAGTATGAAAATTACCTCGGCTGAAGACATTGAAAAACTTCAAGCTGATATTAATAAAGTTTTCGACTGGGCATCAAAATAATAATATGATTTTAACAGTGACAAATTTCAGGTACTCAGGTACGGTAAGAATGAGGACCTTAAACATAATACAGGGTACAAAACACAATCAAATGTGCCCATAGTAGGAAAACAACATGTAAAGGATTTGGGAATAATGATGTCTGACGACCTAACGTTTAGGGAGCATAACCAAGCAAATATTGCGACAGCCAGAAAAATGATAGGATGGATTACGAGAACTTTCAAATCCAGGGATCCCATCACAATGCTTGTACTCTTCAAGTCATTGTGCTGTCCCGTCTTGAGTACTGTTCAGTACTCACTTCCCCTTCAGAGCAGGAGAGATTGCTGAAATAGAGGGAATACAGAGAACATATACAGCACGATAGACGCGATAAAGCACCTAAATTATTGGATCGTCTCAAAGCTCTCCAAATGTACTCACTAGAAAGAAGACGAGAGAGATATCAAATAATATACACCTGGAAGATACTGGAGGGCCAGGTCCCAAATCTACACAGTAAAATAACAACGTACTGGAGTGAACGATATGGAAGAAAATGCAGAATAGAACAGTGAAGAGCAGGGGTGCCATAGGCACAATCAGAGAACACTGATAAACATCAGAGGTCCGCGGTTGTTCAACACCTCCCAGCAAGCATAAGAAATATTGCCGGAACAACCGTGGACATCTTCAAGAGGAAAACTAGATTTATTCCTCCAAGGAGTTCCGGACCAGCCGGCTGTGGTGGGTATGTGGGCCTGCGGGGCGCTCCAAGCAACAGCCTAGTGGACCAAACTCTCACAAGTCAAGCCTGGCCTCGGGCCGGGCTTGGGGAGTAGAAGAACTCCCAGAACCCCATCAACAGGAGTCAGCCTCCACCACATCACTGCCTAAGCATTCACTCCAGTTAACTACTCTGACACTGAAAAAGTTCCTTCTAAGGTACCTGTTGGCTCATGTGGGTACTCGTTTCCACCTGTGTCCCTTGTTCGCATACCACCAGTGTTGCTNGGCAGGCAGGCAGGCAGGCAGGCAGTGAGGGAGGCAAGCAGGCAGTGAGGGAGGCAGGCAGGCAGGCAGTGAGGGAGGCAGGCGGCAGGCAGTGAGGGAGGCAGGCAGGCAGGCAGTGAGGGAGGCAGGCAGGCAGGCAGTGAGGGAGGCAGGCAGGCAGGCAGTGAGGGAGGCAGGCAGGCAGGCATTGAGGGAGGCAGGCAGGCAGGCAGTGAGGGAGGCAGGCAGGCAGGCAGGCAGGCAGGCAGGCAGTGAGGGAGGCAGGCAGGCAGGCAGGCAGGCAGGCAGGCAGGCAGTGAGGGAGGCAGGCAGGCAGGCAGTGAGGGAGGCAGGCAGGCAGGCAGTGAGGGAGGCAGGCAGGCAGGCAGTGAGGGAGGCAGGCAGGCAGGCAGTGAGGGAGGCAGGCAGGCAGGCAGGGAGGCAGGCAGGCAGGCAGTGAGGGAGGCAGGCAGGCAGGCAGTGAGGGAGGCAGGCAGGCAGTGAGGGAGGCAGGTAGGCAGTGAGGGAGGCAAGCAGGCAGTGAGGGAGGCAAGCGGCAGTGAGGGAGGCAAGCAGGCAGTGAGGGATGCAGGCAGGCAGTGAGGGAGCAAGCAGGCAGTGAGGTAGGCAGGCAGGCAGGCAGTGAGGCAGGCAGGCAGGCAGTGAGGGAGGCAGGCAGGCAGGCAGTGAGAGAGGCAGGCAGGCAGGCAGGCAGGCAGTGAGAGAGGCAGGCAGGCAGGCAGTGAGGGAGGCAGGCAGGCAGGCTGTGAGGGAGGCAGGCAGGCAGCAGTGAGGAGGCAGGCAGGCAGGCATTGAGGGAGGCAGGCAGGCAGCATTGAGGGAGGCAGGCAGGCAGGCAGTGAGGAGGCAGGCAGGCAGGCAGGCAGTGAGGGAGGCAGGCAGGCAGGCAGTGAGGGAGGCAGGCAGGCAGGCAGGCAGTGAGGGAGGCAGGCAGGCAGGCAGTGAGGGCAGGCAGGCAGGCAGTGAGGGAGGCAAGCAGGCAGGCAGTGAGGGAGGCAGGCAGGCAGGCAGTGAGGGAGGCAGGCAGGCAGTGAGGGAGGCAGGTAGGCAGTGAGGGAGGCAAGCAGGCAGTGAGGGAGGCAAGCAGGCAGTGAGGGAGGCAGGCAGGCAGTGAGGGAGGCAAGCAGGCAGTGAGGTAGGCAGGCAGGCAGGCAGTGAGCAGGCAGGCAGGCAGGCAGGCAGGCAGTGAGGGAGGCAGGCAGGCAGGCAGTGAGAGAGGCAGGCAGGCAGGCAGGCAGGCAGGCAGTGAGAGAGGCAGGCAGGCAGGCAGTGAGGGAGGCAGGCAGGCAGGCAGTGAGGGAGGCAGGCAGGCAGGCAGTGAGGGAGGCAGGCAGGCAGTGAGGGAGGCAGGCAGGCAGTGAGAGAGGCAGGTATGCAGTGAGGGAGGCAGGTAGGCAGTGAGGGAGGCAGGTAGGCAGTGAGGGAGGCAGGCAGGCAGTGAGGGAGGCAGGCAGGCAGGCAGTGAGGGAGGCAGGCAGCAGTGAGGGAGCAGGCAGGCAGTGAGGGAGGCAGCAGGCAGTGAGGGAGGCAAGCAGGCAGTGAGGGAGGCAGGCAGGCAGTGAGGGAGGCAGGCAGGCAGTGAGGGAGGCAGGCAGGCAGTGAGGGAGGCAGGCAGTGAGGCAGGCAGGCAGGCAGTGAGGGAGGCAAGCAGGCAGTGAGGGAGGCAGGCAGGCAGTGAGGGAGGCAGGCAGGCAGGCAGTGAGGGAGGCAGGCAGGCAGGCAGGCAGTGAGGGAGGCAGGCAGGCAGGCAGTGAGGGAGGCAGGCAGGCAGGCAAGCAGTGAGGGAGGCAGGCAGGCAGGCATTGAGGGAGGCAGGCAGGCAGGCAGTGAGGGAGGCAGGCAGGCAGGCAGTGAGGGAGGCAGGCAGGCAGATGACACAAAAATCAGTATGAAAATTACCTCGGCTGAAGACATTGAAAACTCAAGCTGATATTAATAAAGTTTTCGACTGGGCATCAGAAAATACATGATGTTTAACAGTGATAAATTCCAGGTACTCAGGTACGGTAAAAATGAGGACCTTAAACATAATACAGAGTACAAAACACAATCAAATGTGCCCATAGTAGGAAAACAGCATGTAAAGGATTTGGGAATAATGATGTCTGACGACCTAACGTTTAGGGAGCTTAACCAAGCAAATATTGCGACAGCCAGAAAAATGATAGGATGGATTACGAGAACTTTCAAATCCAGGGATCACATCACAATGCTTGTACTCTTCAAGTCACTTGTGCTGTCCCGTCTTGAGTACTGTTCAGTACTCACTTCCCCCTTCAGAGCAGGAGAGATTGCTGAAATAGAGGGAATACAGAGAACATATACAGCACGTATAGACGCGATAAAGCACCTAAATTATTGGGATCGTCTCAAAGCTCTCCAATGTACTCGCTAGAAAGAAGACGAGAGAGATATCAAATAATATACACCTGGAAGATACTGGAGGGCCAGGTCCCAAATCTACACAGTAAAATAACAACGTACTGGAGTGAACGATATGGAAGAAAATGCAGAATAGAACCAGTGAAGAGCAGGGGTGCCATAGGCACAATCAGAGAACACTGTATAAACATCAGAGGTCCGCGGTTGTTCAACGTCCTCCCAGCAAGCATAAGAAATATTGCCGGAACAACCGTGGACATCTTCAAGAGGAAACTAGATTTATTCCTCCAAGGAGTTCTGGACCAGCCGGGCTGTGGTGGGTATGTGGGCCTGCGGGCCGCTCCAAGCAACAGCCTAGTGGACCAAACTCTCACAAGTCAAGCCTGGCCTCGGGCCGGGCTTGGGGAGTAGAAGAACTCCCAAAACCCCATCAACCAGGTAACCAGGTATCAACCAGGCAGGCAGGCAGTGAGGGAGGCAGGCAGTGAGGGAGGCAGGCAGTGAGGGAGGCAGGCAGGCA
>WNGS01000030.1:33049-81490 GCA_020271785.1 Procambarus virginalis
GTGAGGAGAACACCAACACTGTGTGAGGGAGAACACCAACACTGTGTGAGGGAGAACACCAACACTGTGTGAGGGAGAACACCAACACCGTGTGAGGGAGAACACTGTGTGAGGGAGAACACCAACACCGTGTGAGGGAGAACACCAACACCGTGTGAGGGAGAACACTGTGTGAGGGAGAACACCAACACTGTGTGAGGGAGAACACCAACACTGTGTGAGGGAGAACACCAACACTGTGTGAGGGAGAACACCAACACTGTGTGAGGGAGAACACCAACACTGTGTGAGGGAGAACACCAACACTGTGTGAGGGAGAACCCAACACTGTGTGAGGGAGAACACCAACACTGTGTGAGGGAGAACACCAACACTGTGTGAGGGAGAACACTGTGTGAGGGAGAACACCACACTGTGTGAGGGAGAACACTGTGTGAGGGGAGAACACTGTGAGGGAGAACACCAACACTGTGTGAGGGAGAACACTGTGGGGAGAACAACAACACTGTGTGAGGGAGAACACTGTGTGAGGGAGAACACTGTGAGAGAGAACACTGTGAGGGAGAACACCAACACTGTGTGAGGGAGAACACCAACACTGTGTGAGGGAGAACACCAACAATGTGTGAGGGAGAACACCAACACTGTGTGAGGGAGAACACCAACACTGTGTGAGGGAGAACACCAACACTGTGTGAGGGAGAACACTGTGAGGGAGAAAACCAACACTGTGTGAGGGAGAACACTGTGTCAGAGAGAACACCAACACTGTGTGAGGGAGAACACCAACACTGTGTGAGGGAGAACACCAACACTGTGTGAGAGAGAACACCAACACTGTGTGAGGGAGAACACCAACACTGTGTGAGGGAGAACACCAACACTGTGTGAGAGAGAACACCAACACTGTGTGAGGGAGAACACTGTGTGAGGGAGAAGACCAACACTGTGTGAGGGAGAACACCAAACACTGTGTGAGAGAGAACACCAACACTGTTGAGGGAGAACACTGTGAGGGAGAACATCAACACTGTGTGAGGGAGAACACTGTGAGGGAGAACACCAACACTGTGTGAGAGAGAACACCAACACTGTGTGAGGGAGAACACCAACACTGTGTGAGGGAGAACACCAACACTGTGTGAGAGAGAACACCAACACTGTGTGAGGGAGAACACCAACACTGTGTGAGGGAGAACACCAACACTGTGTGAGAGAGAACACCAACACTGTGTGAGGGAGAACACCAACACTGTGTGAGGGAGAACACTGTGAGGGAGAACACCAACACGGTGTCAGGGAGAACACCAACACTGTGTGAGGGAGAACACCAACACTGTGTGAGGGAGAACACCAACACTGTGTGAGGGAGAACACGAACACTGTGTGAGGGAGAACACCAACACTGTGTGATGGAGAACACCAACACTGTGTGAGGGAGACCACCAACACTATGTGAGGGAGAACACTGTGTGAGGGAGAACACTGTGTGAGGGAGAACACTGTGTGAGGGAGAACACTGTGTGAGGGAGAACACTGTGTGAGGGAGAACACCAACACTGTGTGAGGGAGAACACTGTGTGAGGGAGAACACTGTGTGAGGGAGAACACCAACACTGTGTGAGGGAGAACACCAACACTGTGTGAGAGACAACACTGTGAGGGAGAACACCAACACTGTGTGAGGGAGAACACCAACACTGTGTGAGGGAGAACACTGTGTGAGAGAGAACACCAACACTGTGTGAGAGAGAACACCAACACTGTGTGAGGGAGAACACTGTGTGAGGGAGAACACCAACACTGTGTGAGGGAGAACACTGTGTGAGGGAGAACACCAACACTGTGTGAGGGAGAACACCAACACTGTGTGAGGGAGAACACCAACACTGTGTGAGGGAGAACACTGTGTGAGGGAGAACACCAACACTGTGTGAGGGAGAACACCAACACTGTGTCAGGGAGAACACCAACACTGTGTGAGGGAGAACACCAACACTGTGTGAGGGAGAGCACTGTGTGAGGGAGAACACTGTGAGAGTGAACACCAACACTGTGTGAGGGAGAACACTGTGAGAGAGAACACCAACACTGTGTGAGGGAGAACACTGTGAGGGAGAACACCAACACTGTGTGAGGGAGAACACCAACACTGTGTGAGGGAGAACACTGTGAGGGAGAACACCAACACTGTGTGAGGGAGAACACTGTGAGGGAGAACACCAACACTGTGTGAGGGAGAACACTAACACTGTGTGAGGGAGAACACAACACTGTGTGAGGGAGAACACTGTGAGAGAGAACACCAACACTGTGTAAGGGAGAACACCAACACTGTGTGAGGGAGAACACCAACACTGTGTGAGGGAGAACACTGTGAGAGAGAACACCAACACTGTGTTAGGGAGAACACCATCACTGTGTGAGGGAGAACACTGTGAGAGAGAACACCAACACTGTGTGAGGGAGAACACTGTGAGAGAGAACACCAACACTGTGTGAGGGAGAACACTGTGTGAGGGAGAACATTGTGTGAGAGAGAACACCAGCACTGTGTGAGGGAGAACAACACTGTGTGAGAGAGAACACCAACACTGTGTGAGAGAGAACACCAACACTGTGTGAGGGAGAACACCAACACTGTGAGGGAGAACACCAACACTGTGTGAGGGAGAACACTGTGAGGGAGAACAACAACACTGTGTGAGGGAGAACACCAACACTGTGTGAGGGAGAACACCAACACTGTGTGAGGGAGAACACTGTGTGAGAGAGAACACCAGCACTGTGTGAGAGAGAACACCAACACTGTGTGAGGGAGAACACTGTGTGAGGGAGAACACCAACACTGTGTGAGGGAGAACACTGTGAGGGAGAACACTGTGTGAGGGAGAACACCAACACTGTGTGAGGGAGAACACCAACACTGTGTGAGGGAGAACACCAACACTGTGTGAGGGAGAACACCAACACTGTGTGAGGGAGAACACTGTGTGAGGGAGAACACTGTGTGAGGGAGAACACTGTGTGAGGGAGAACACCAACACTGTGTGAGAGAGAACACCAACACTGTGTGAGGGAGAACACCAACACTGTGTGAGGGAGAACACTGTGTGAGGGAGAACACTGTGAGAGAGAACACCAACACTGTGTGAGGGAGAACACTGTGAGAGAGAACACCAACACTGTGTGAGGGAGAACCCTGTGTGAGGGAGAACACTGTGAGGGAGAACACCAACACTGTGTGAGGGAGAACACCAACACTGTGTGAGGGAGAACACCAACACTGTGTGAGGGAGAACACCAACACTGTGTGAGGGAGAACACTGTGAGGGAGAACACTGTGAGGGAGAACACTGTGAGGGAGAACACCAACACTGTGTGAGGGAGAACACTGTGAGGGAAAACACCAACACTGTGTGAGGGAGAACACCAACACTGTGTGAGGGAGAACACCAACACTGTGTGAGGGAGAACACTGTGAGAGAGAACACCAACACTGTGTGAGGGAGAACACCAACACTGTGTGAGGGAGAACACCAACACTGTGTGAGGGAGAACACTGTGAGAGAGAACACCAACACTGTGTGAGGAAGAACACCATCACTGTGTGAGTGAGAACACTGTGAGAGAGAACACCAACACTGTGTGAGGGAGAACACTGTGAGAGAGAACACCAACACTGTGTGAAGGAGAACAATGTGTGAGGGAGAACACTGTGTGAGAGATAACACCAGCACTGTGTGAGGGAGAACACCAACACTGTGTGAGAGAGAACACCAACATTATGTGAGGGAGAACACCAACACTGTGTGAGGGAGAACACCAACACTGTGTGAGGGAGAACACCAACACTGTGTGAGGGAGAACACCAGCACTGTGTGAGGGAGAACACCAACACTGTGTGAGAGAGAACACCAACACTGTGTGAGGGAGAACACCAACACTGTGTGAGGGAGAACACCAACACTGTGTGAGGTAGAACACCAACACTGAGTGAGGGAGAACACCAACACTGTGAGGGAGAACACCAACACTGTGTGAGGGAGAACACTGTGAGGGAGAACACCAACACTGTGTGAGGGAGAACACCAACACTGTGTGAGGGAGAACACCAACACTGTGTGAGGGAGAACACTGTGAGAGAGAACACCAACACTGTGTGAGGGAGAACACCAACACTGTGTGAGGGAGAACACCAACACTGTGAGAGAGAACACCAACACTGTGTGAGGGAGAACACCATCACTGTGTGAGGGAGAACACTGTGAGAGAGAACACCAACACTGTGTGAGGGAGAACACTGTGAGGGAGAACACTGTGAGGGAGAACACCAACACTGTGTGAGGGAGATCACCAACACTGTGTGAGGGAGAACACTGTGAGGGAGAACACTGTGTGATAAAGAACACCAACACTGTGTGAGGGAGAACACCAACATTGTGTGAGGGAGATCACCAACACTGTGTGAGGGAGAACACTGTGTGAAGGAGAACACCAACACTGTGTGAGGGAGATCACCAACACTGTGTGAGTGAGAACACTGTGAGAGAGAACACCAACACTGTGTGAGGGAGAACACTGTGAGAGAGAACACCAACACTGTGTGAAGGAGAACAATGTGTGAGGGAGAACACTGTGTGAGAGATAACACCAGCACTGTGTGAGGGAGAACACCAACACTGTGTGAGAGAGAACACCAACACTATGTGAGGGAGAACACCAACACTGTGTGAGGGAGAACACCAACACTGTGTGAGGGAGAACACCAACACTGTGTGAGGGAGAACACCAGCACTGTGTGAGGGAGAACACCAACACTGTGTGAGAGAGAACACCAACACTGTGTGAGGGAGAACACCAACACTGTGTGAGGGAGAACACCAACACTGTGTGAGGGAGAACACCAACACTGTGTGAGGGAGAACACCAACACTGTGAGGGAGAACACCAACACTGTGTGAGGGAGAACACCAACACTGTGTGAGGGAGAACACTGTGACGGAGAACACCAACACTGTGTGAGGGAGAACACCAACACTGTGTGAGGGAGAACACTGTGAGAGAGAACACCAACACTGTGTGAGGGAGAACACCAACACTGTGTGAGGGAGAACACCAACACTGTGTGAGGGAGAACACTGTGAGAGAGAACACCAACACTGTGTGAGGGAGAACACTGTGAGGGAGAACACTGTGATGGAGAACACTGTGAGGGAGAACACCAACACTGTGTGAGGGAGATCACCAACACTGTGTGAGGGAGAACACTGTGAGGGAGAACACTGTGTGATAAAGAACACCAACACTGTGTGAGGGAGAACACCAACATTGTGTGAGGGAGATCACCAACACTGTGTGAGGGAGAACACTGTGTGAAGGAGAACACCAACACTGTGTGAGGGAGATCACCAACACTGTGTGAGGGAGAACACTGTGTGAGGGAGAACACCAACACTGTGTGAGGGAGAACACCAACACTGTGTGAGGGAGAACACCAACACTGTGTGAGGGAGAACACCAACACTGTGTGAGGGAGAACACCAACACTGTGTGAGGGAGAACACCAACATTGTGTGAGGGAGAACACTGTGTGAGGGAGAACACTGTGTGAGGGAGAACACCAACACTGTGTGAGGGAGAACACTGTGTGAGAGAGAACACTGTGTGAGGGAGAACACTGTGAGGGAGAACACCAACACTGTGTGAGGGAGAACACCAACACTGTGTGAGGGAGAACACCAACACTGTGTGAGGGAGAACACCAACACTGTGTGAGGGAGAACACCAACACTGTGTGAGGGAGAACACTGTGAGGGAGAACACCAACACTGTGTGAGGGAGAACACCAACACTGTGTTAGGGAGAACACCAACACTGTGTGAGGGAGAACACCAACACTGTGTGAGGGAGAACACTGTGAGGAAGAACACTGTGAGGGAGAACACTGTGTGAGGGAGAACACTGTGTGAGGGAGAACACAAACACTGTGTGAGGGAGAACACTGTGTGGGAGAACACCAACACTGTGTGAGGGAGAACACTGTGAGGGAGAACACCAACACTGTGTGAGGGAGAACACCAACACTGTGTGAGGGAGAACACCAACACTGTGTGAGGGAGAACACCAACACTGTGTGAGGGAGAACACCAACACTGTGTGAGGGAGAACACTGTGAGGGAGAACACTGTGAGGGAGAACACTGTGAGGGAGAACACCAACACTGTGTGAGGGAGAACACTGTGAGGGAGAACACTGTGTGAGGGAGAACACCAACACTGTGTGAGGGAGAACACTGTGTGAGGGAGAACCCTGTGTGAGGGAGAACACTGTGTGAGGGAGAACACTGTGTGAGGGAAAACACTGTGTGAGGCAGAACACCAACACTGTGTGAGGGAGAACACCAACACTGTGTGAGGGAGAACACCAACACTGTGTGAGGGAGAACACCAACACTGTGTGAGGGAGAACACCAACACTGTGTGAGGGAGAACACCAACACTGTGTGAGGGAGAACACTGTGAGAGAGAACACCAACACTGTGTGAGGGAGAACACTGTGAGAGAGAACACCAACACTGTGTGAGGGAGAACACTGTGTGAGGGAGAACACTGTGTGAGGGAGAACACTGTGAGGGAGAACACCAACACTCTGTGAGGGAGAACACCAACACTGTGTGAGGGAGAACACTGTGAGGGAGAACACCAGCACTGTGTGAGGGAGAACACTGTGAGGGAGAACACCAACACTGTGTGAGGGAGAACACCAACACTGTGTGAGGGAGAACACCAACACTGTGTGAGGGAGAACACTGTGAGAGAGAACACCAACACTGTGTGAGGGAGAACACCAACACTGTGTGAGGGAGAACACTGTGAAAGAGAACACCAACACTGTGTGAGGGAGAACACTGTGAGAGAGAACACCAACACTGTGTGAGGGAGAACACTGTGTGAGAGAGAACACCAGCACTGTGTGAGGGAGAACACCAACACTGTGGGAGAGAGAAACCCAACACTGTGTGAGGGAGAACACCAACACTGTGTGAGGGAGAACACCAACACTGTGTGAGGGAGAACACCAACACTGTGTGAGGGAGAACACCAGCACTGTGTGAGGGAGAACACCAACACTGTGTGAGGGAGAACACCAACACTGTGTGAGGGAGAACACCAACACTGTGTGAGGGAGAACCCCAACACTGTGTGAGGGAGAACACGGTGTGAGGGAGAACACCAACACTGTGTGAGGGAGAACACCAACACTGTGCGAGAGAGAACACCAACACTGTGTGAGGGAGAACACCAACACTGTGTGAGGGAGAACACCAACACTGTGTGAGAGAGAACACTGTGTGAGGGAGAACACTGTGAGGGAGAACACTGTGTGAGGGAGAACACTGTGTGAGGGAGAACACTGTGTGAGGGAGAACACTGTGAGGGAGAACACCAACACTGTGTGAGGGAGAACACCAACACTGTGTGAGGGAGAACACCAACACTGTGTGAGGGAGAACACTGTGTGAGGGAGAACACTGTGAGGGAGAACACCAACCCTGTGTGAGGGAGAACACTGTGAGGGAGAACACCAACCCTGTGTGAGGGAGAACACTGTGTGAGGGAGAACACCAACACTGTGTGAGGGAGAACACCAACACTGTGTGAGGGAGAACACTGTGTGAGGGAGAACACCAACACTGTGTGAGGGAGAACACTGTGTGAGGGAGAACACCAACACTGTGTGAGGGAGAACACTGTGTGAGGGAGAACACTGTGTGAGGGAGAACACCAACACTGTGTGAGGGAGAACACCAACACTGTGTGAGGGAGAACACTGTGAGGGAGAACACTGTGTGAGGGAGAACACTGTGAGGGAGACCACCAACACTGTGTGAGGGAGAACAGCAACACTGTGTGAGGGAGAACACCAACACTGTGTGAGGGAGAACACTGTGTGAGGGAGAACACCAACACTGTGTGAGGGAGAACACTGTGTGAGGAGAACACTGTGAGGGAGAACACTGTGTGAGGGAGAACACCAACACTGTGTGAGGGAGAACACCAACACTGTGTGAGGGAGAACACCAACACTGTGTGAGGTAGAACACCAACACTGTGTGAGGGAGAACACTGTGAGGGAGAACACTGTGAGGGAGAACACCAACACTGTGTGAGGGAGAACACCAACACTGTGTGAGGGAGAACACCAACACTGTGTGAGGTAGAACACCAACACTGTGTGAGGGAGAACACCAACACTGTGTGAGGGAGAACACGGTGTGAGGGAGAACACCAACACTGTGTGAGGGAGAACACCAACACTGTGCGAGAGAGAACACCAACACTGTGTGAGGGAGAACACCAACACTGTGTGAGGGAGAACACCAACACTGTGTGAGAGTGAACACTGTGTGAGGGAGAACACTGTGAGGGAGAACACTGTGTGAGGGAGAACACTGTGTGAGGGAGAACACTGTGTGAGGGAGAACACTGTGAGGGAGAACACCAACACTGTGTGAGGGAGAACACCAACACTGTGTGAGGGAGAACATCAACACTGTGTGAGGGAGAACACTGTGTGAGGGAGAACACTGTGAGGGAGAACACCAACCCTGTGTGAGGGAGAACAATGTGAGGGAGAACACCAACCCTGTGTGAGGGAGAACACTGTGTGAGGGAGAACACCAACACTGTGTGAGGGAGAACACCAACACTGTGTGAGGGAGAACACTGTGTGAGGGAGAACACTGTGTGAGGGAGAACACTGTGTGAGGGAGAACACTGTGTGAGGGAGAACACCAACACTGTGTGAGGGAGAACACTGTGTGAGGGAGAACACCAACACTGTGTGAGGGAGAACACTGTGTGAGGGAGAACACTGTGTGAGGGAGAACACCAACACTGTGTGAGGGAGAACACCAACACTGTGTGAGGGAGAACACTGTGAGGGAGAACACCAACACTGTGTGAGGGAGAACAGCAACACTGTGTGAGGGAGAACACCAACACTGTGTGAGGGAGAACACTGTGTGAGGGAGAACACCAACACTGTGTGAGGGAGAACACTGTGTGAGGGAGAACACTGTGAGGGAGAACACTGTGTGAGGGAGAACACCAACACTGTGTGAGGGAGAACACCAACACTGTGTGAGGGAGAACACCAACACTGTGTGAGGTAGAACACCAACACTGTGTGAGGGAGAACACTGTGAGGGAGAACACCAACACTGTGTGAGGGAGAACACCAACACTGTGTGAGGGAGAACACCAACACTGTGTGAGGGAGAACACCAACACTGTGTGAGGTAGAACACCAACACTGTGTGAGGGAGAACACTGTGAGGGAGAACACCAACACTGTGTGAGGGAGAACACCAACACTGTGTGAGGAGAACACCAACACTGTGTGAGGGAGAACACTGTGTGAGGGAGAACACCAACACTTTGTGCGGGAGAACACTGTGAGGGAGAACACTGTGAGGGAGAACACTGTGGGAGGGAGAACACTGTGTGAGGGAGAACACTTTGTGAGGGAGAACACCAACACTGTGTGAGAGAGAACACCAACACTGTGTGAGGGAGAACACTGTGAGGGAGAACACTGTGAGGGAGAATACCAACACTGTGTGAGGGAGAACACCAACACTGTGTGAGGGAGAACACCAACACTGTGTGAGGGAGAACACCAACACTGTGTGAGGGAGAACACTGTGAGGGAGAACACTGTGAGGGAGAATACCAACACTGTGTGAGGGAGAACACTGTGAGGGAGAACACCAACACTGTGTGAGGGAGAACACCAACACTGTGTGAGGGAGAGCACCAACACTGTGTGAGGGAGAACACCAACACCGTGTGAGGGAGAACACTGTGAGGGAGAACACCAACACTGTGTGAGGGAGAACACTGTGTGAGGGAGAACACTGTGTGAGGGAGAACACCAACACTGTGTGAGGGAGAACACTGTGTGAGGGAGAACACCAACACTGTGTGAGGGAGAACACTGTGTGAGGGAGAACACTGTGAGGGAGAACACCAACACTGTGTGAGGGAGAACACTGTGAGGGAGAACACCAACACTGTGTGGGAGAACACCAACACTGTGTGAGGGAGAACACTGTGTGAGGGAGAACACCAACACTGTGTGAGGGAGAACACTGTGTGAGGGAGAACACTGTGAGGGAGAACACCAACACTGTGAGGGAGAACACTGTGAGGGAGAACACCAACACTGTGTGGGAGAACACCAACACTGTGTGAGGGAGAACACCAACACTGTGTGAGGGAGAACACCAACACTGTGTGAGGGAGAACACCAATACTGTGTGAGGGAGAACACTGTGTGAGGGAGAACACCAACACTGTGTGAGGGAGAACACTGTGTGAGGGAGAACACCAACACTGTGTGAGGGAGAACACTGTGTGAGGGAAAACACTGTGAGGGAGAACACCAACACTGTGTGAGGGAGAACACCAACACTGTGTGGGAGAACACCAACACTGTGTGAGGGAGAACACCAACACTGTGTGAGGGAGAACACCAACACTGTGTGAGGGAGAACACCAACACTGTGTGAGGGAGAACACTGTGTGAAGGAGAACACCAACACTGTGTGAGGGAGAACACTGTGTGAGGGAGAACACCAACACTGTGTGAGGGAGAACACTGTGAGGGAGAACACCAACACTGTGTGAGGGAGAACACTGTGAGGGAGAACACCAACACTGTGTGAGGGAGAACACTGTGAGGGAGAACACCAACACTGTGTGAGGGAGAACACCAACACTGTGTGAGGGAGAACACCAACACTGTGTGAGGAGAACACCAACACTGTGTGAGGGAGACCACTGTGTGAGGGAGACCACTGTGTGAGGGAGAACACCAACACTGTGTGAGGGAGAACACCAACACTGTGTGAGGAAGAACACCAACACTGTGTGAGGAAGAACACCAACACTGTGTGAGGGAGACCACTGTGTGAGGGAGAACACCAACACTGTGTGAGGGAGAACACCAACACTGTGTGACGGAGACCACTGTGTGAGGGAGAACACCAACACTGTGTGAGGAAGAACACCAACACTGTGTGAGGGAGAACACTGTGTGAGGGAGAACACCAACACTGTGTGAGGGAAAACACTGTGAGGGAGAACACCAACACTGTGTGAGGGAGAACACTGTGTGAGGAAGAACACCAACACTGTGTGAGGGAGAACACTGTGTGAGGGAGAACACCAACACTGTGTGAGGGAGAACACTGTGTGAGGGAGAACACCAACACTGTGTGAGGGAGAACACCAGCACTGTGTGAGGGAGATCACCAACACTGTGTGAGGGAGAACACCAACACTGTGTGAGGGAGAACACTGTGAGGGAGAACACCAACACTGTGTGAGGGAGAACACTGTGTGAGGGAGAACACCAACACTGTGTGAGGGAGAACACCAACACTGTGTGAGTGAGAACACCAACACTGTGTGAGGGAGAACACCAACACTGTGTGAGGGAGAACACCAACACTGTGTGAGGGAGAACACCAACACTGTGTGAGGGAGAACACCAACACGTGTGAGGGAGAACACCAACACTGTGTGAGGGAGGACACCAACACTGTGTGAGGGAGAACACCAACACTGTGTGAGGGAGAACACTGTGTGAGGGGAGAAACAGTGTGTGAGAGAGAACACTGTGAGGGAGAAAACACTGTGACGGAGAACACTGTGAGGGAGAACACTGTGACGGAGAAACACTGTGAGAGAGAAACACTGTGAGGGAGAACACTGTGAGGGAGAACACCACCACTGTGTGAGGAAGAACACCAACACTGTGTGAGGGAGAACACCAACACTGTGTGAGTGAGAACACCAACACTGTGTGAGGGAGAACACCAACACTGTGTGAGGGAGAACACTGTGTGAGGGAGACACCAACACTGTGTGAGGGAGAACACCAACACTGTGTGAGGGAGAACACCAACACTGTGTGAGGGAGAACACCAACACTGTGTGGGGAGAACACCAACACTGTGTGAGGGAGAACACCAACACTGTGTGAGGGAGAACCCCACTGTGTGAGGGAGAACACCAACACTGTGTGAGGGAGAACACCAACACTGTGTGAAGGAGAACACTGTGTGAGGGAGAACACCAACACTGTGAGGGGAGAACACCAACACTGTGTGAGGGAGAACACCAACACTGTGTGAGGGAGAACACTGGTGAGGGAGAACACCAACACTGTGTGAGGGACAACACCAACACTGTGTGAGGGAGAAACACTGTGTGAGGGAGAAACAGTGTGTGAGAGAGAACACTGTGAGGGAGAACACGTGAGGGAGAAACACTGTGAGGGAGAACACCAACACTGTGGAGGGAGACAAACACTGTGTGAGGGAGAACACCAACACTGTGTGAGGGACAANGGACTGTGCTCGGGCTGTCCGCTGTAAGCGTGCAGCCTGGAAAAACCCACCGCGCGCCGCAGACGGCTGATTCTTTTATTTTGTTTCGGAAGGCAAGTGTAGTGGCCCGTAGGACCATCCGTACAGCTAAACGTGAGAGTTGGAAATCTTATGTTTCCACCACGTTCCGATACTCCTCTGACACAGATCTGGAAGAAGATCCGCAAGATTGCGGGCAAGTTCTTCCAGATGTCTCGCCGGTTCTCCACCTTCACGATACTCTTGTGGCCCGTGAAGGTCGCGACCGAACTGGGTTCCCACTTTTCTTCTGTTAGCTCTGGTTCTCATCTTCCTATTCCTTCCTTCTTCGTAAGCCTGTTTTTGAATCTTATCCTTTAGATTCCACACTCATCTCCGCCTTCCCTATAACGATCCTTTCTCTCTTTCTGAACTTCAGTCTGCCCTGGCCCTCTGCGGATCTACGGCGGCGGGCTCGGATGACGTTCATTATGAGATGCTTCGCCATCTCCCTCCGTGCACGTCTCAGTATTTACTGAGTCTGTATAACCAGGTCTGGGAGTCGTCGTCCGTCCCTGAGGACTGGTTCGATGCCGTTGTACTCCCTATTCGGAAACCAGGGTCTCTCTCGGTACGTCCCCTAAGGACTTCCCCCTATTGCTCTCACGAGTTGTGTCTGCAAGCTCTTTGAGCGTATGGTAAATGTCCGTCTGATGTGGTTTCTTGGAACACCATCACCACCTCTCTCCTTCTCAATTTGGTTTCGCAAGTGGTTCCCTGGTGAACTGGGGTCTATATTCGTACTGCTTTTGCTGCGAAGACCTCCGTTGTTGCTGTCCTTTTTGACCTGGAAAAGGCTTATGACACGACTTGGAGATACCATATTCTGTCCCAACTTCGTTCTTTTGGCCTTCGTGGTAATCTCCTCTCTTCCTTCAAAGCTTTCTCTCTCGTCGTACCTTTCGAGTCAGGCTTGGTGCCACTCTCTCTGCCTCTTTTCGGCAGTGTGAAGGTGTGCCCCAAGGTAGTGGTCTGAGTACTACTTTTTTTTTCTGGTTGCCCTCAATGGTCTTCTTTCCTCTCTTCCTTCTGGCATCTCTCCGCTCTTTATGTTGACGATCTTACTCTTTGCTGTCGAGGTGATGATTCGCCTCTCCTTCAACGGCGCTTCAACTTGCGATTGATGCCGTGTCATCTTGGGCCACCAATCATGGCTTCAAGTTCTCTACTACTAAGACTTGTGCCATGACTTTTACTCGGAAGCGGGTCGTTCTTCGTCCCTCTTTGTCACTTTACTTTATGGTCATCCCCTGAGTACAAAGATTCCGCGAAGCTTTTGGGGTTATTCTTTGACACTCGTTTGTCTTGGTCGCCCCATGTCTCTTACCTCTGTGTGGAATGCTCTAAGGCCCTTAACCTACTTAAGGTTTTGTCCCATACTTCTTGGGGAGCGGATAGGCGCACCCTCCTCTATTTGCATTCCTCCCTCGTCCTGTCTAAACTCGATTATGGTTGCCCTGCATACTCTTCTGCTTCTCCTTCTACTCTTTGCCGTCTTGATTCTTTGTACCATACTGGGTTGCGCCTCAGTTCGGGTGCTTTTCGTTCAACTCCTACCCTCAGCTTGTACGCTGACACTGGCTTCCTGTCTCTTCGGGACAACCATAATCACTACAGTCTTCGCAATCTTGCACGATCCTTACAGCATCCTCACTCTCGCTTCTATCGTGCTTTGACTTTTACCCCTTCTGTAGTTCCTGTTCCTCTTCACCTCCTTCCTCTTTCTGTCCGTTTGTCTCGCCTACAAGATTCTCTTTCGGTTCATATTACCAATGTTTCTCCTCGTATTGTTCCATCCTTGCCCCCGTGGAGGGTCCCCCTTCCCAAATTTTGTGCTTCTCTGACCCGCATTACTAAAGCTTTTACCCCTCCTACGGTTCTAAAACGTCTCTTCCTTGAGCACTTTTCTTCTCCCTCCCACTCCGCCCCCATCTTCACCGATGGGTCTAAGTCTGCTGACGGTGTGGGCTACTGTTGTTTTTCCTGACCACTCTTATATGTGTCGCCATCCTCCGGAGGCTAGCATCTTCACAGCAGAACTTTATGCTATTCTCTATGCTCTTCGTCTCCTGCTTTTCTGGTGTCAATCCTCCTTTGTGGTGGTAGTTGACTCTCATAATGCCGTCATGGCTTTAGGGTCCTTTAATCCAGTCCACCCGGTGGTCATCGAGATTCAACATTGGTTGTGTATTATCTGCAGTAAATTTAAGTCAGTTGAGTTTTGCTGGGTTCCCAGTCATGTTGGTGTCTCTTTAAATGAGCGTGCGGATGCTGCCTTTAAGGTAGATATCCACACTTGTCCCATCTCCCGTAAAGGTATTCCTTATTCCGACTTTTACCCAAGTATTCATGCCTCCATCCTTGCCCGCTGGCAGAGTTGTTGGTCTTCTGTTATTCGTAACAAACTGCGAACTCTTCAGAGTCGTGTGTCCCTGTGGCCTTATTCCTACCACCGTAACCGGAGGTGGGAAACGACTCTGGCTAGGTTACGTATTGGCCATACCCGTTTAACTCACGGTCACTTAATGGAGCGCCGCCTGCTCCTTATTGTCCAAATTGCATTGTCCCTCTTACAGTCGTGCATATCCTTGTTGAATGTCCAGACTTCCAGGACGAGCGTGTGTCTTGTTTTCCGACTGTCCCTCGCGGTCGCCTGTCCCTCGATAGAATTCTTGGCGACTCGGATACTTTTGATATCGTTCACCTTATGGGTCTCTGTTCTCGTATTGGCATCCTTGGTGATATTTAGCGCCCTCTGATTAACCCGCACATTTGATGGTGCTACATAGCCTTCCCGGTTTCGTGCCTTCTATTGATAATTACTTACTTACTTAGTATACCCAGTACCACCAGTTGTTGTCTCTATATACCCAGTACCACCAGTTGTGTCTAGTATACCCAGTACCACCAGTTGTGTCTAGTATACCCAGTACCACCAGTTGTGTCTAGTATACCCAGTACCACCAGTTGTGTCTAGTATACCCAGTACCACCTGTTGTGTCTAGTGTACCCAATACCAACAGTTGTGTCTAGTATACCCAGTACCACCAGTTGTGTCTAGTATACCCAGTACCACCAGTTGTGTCTAGTGTACCCAGTACCACCAGTTGTGTCTAGTATACCCAGTACCACCAGTTGTGTCTAGTATACCCAATACCACCAGTTGTGTCTAGTATACCCAGTACCACCAGTTGTGTCTAGTATACCCAGTACCACCAGTTGTGTCTAGTATACCCAGTACCACCAGTTGTGTCTAGTATACCCAATACCACCAGTTGTGTCTAGTATACCCAATACCACCAGTTGTGTCTAGTATACCCAGTACCACCAGTTGTGTCTAGTATACCCAATACCACCAGTTGTGTCTAGTATACATAGTACCACCAGTTGTGTCTAGTATACCCAGTACCACCAGTAGTGTCTAGTATACCCAGTACCACCAGTTGTGTCTAGTATACCCAGTACCACCAGTTGTGTCTAGTATACCCAATACCACCAGTTGTGTCTAGTATACCCAGTACCACCAGTTGTGTCTAGTATACCCAGTACCACCAGTTGTGTCTAGTATACCCAGTACCACCAGTTGTGTCTAGTATACCCAATACCACCAGTTGTGTCTAGTATACCCAGTACCACCAGTTGTGTCTAGTATACCCAGTACCACCAGTGGTGTCTAGTATACCCAGTACCACCAGTTGTGTCTAGTATACCCAATACCACCAGTTGTGTCTAGTATACCCAGTACCACCAGTTGTGTCTAGTATACCCAGTACCACCAGTTGTGTCTAGTATACCCAGTACCACCAGTTGTGACTAGTATACACAGTACCACCAGTTGTGTCTAGTATACCCAATACCACCAGTTGTGTCTAGTATACCCAATACCACCAGTTGTGTCTAGTATTCCTAGTACCACCAGTTGTGTCTAGTATACCCAGTACCACCAGTTGTGGCTAGTAAACCCAGTACCACCAGTTGTGTCTAGTATACCCAATACCACCAGTTGTGTCTAGTATACCCAGTACCACCAGTTGTGTCTCGTACACCCAGTACCACCAGTTGTGTCTAGTATACCCATGACCACCAGTTGTGTCTAGTATACCCAGTACCACCAGTTGTGTCTAGTATACCCAGTACCACCAGTTGTGTCTAGTATACCCAATACCACCAGTTGTGTCTAGTATACCCAATACCACCAGTTGTGTCTAGTATACCCAGTACCACCAGTTGTGTCTAGTATACCCAGTACCACCAGTTGTGTCTAGTATACCCAGTACCACCAGTTGTGTCTAGTATACCCAATACCACCAGTTGTGTCTAGTATACCCAGTACCACCAGTTGTGTCTAGTATACCCAGTACCACCAGTTGTGTCTAGTATACCCAGTACCACCAGTTGTGTCTAGTATACCCAATACCACCAGTTGTGTCTAGTATACCCAGTACCACCAGTTGTGTCTAGTATACCCAGTACCACCAGTTGTGTCTAGTATACCCAGTACCACCAGTTGTATCTAGTATACCCAATACCACCAGTAGTGTCTAGTATACCCAATACCACCAGTTGTGCCTAGTATACCCAGTACCACCAGTTGTGTCTAGTATACCCAATACCACCAGTTGTGTCTAGTATACATAGTACCACCAGTTGTGTCTAGTATACCCAGTACCACCAGTAGTGTCTAGTATACCCAGTACCACCAGTTGTGTCTAGTATACCCAGTACCACCAGTTGTGTCTAGTATACCCAATACCACCAGTTGTGTCTAGTATACCCAGTACCACCAGTTGTGCCTAGTATACCCAATACCACCAGTTGTGTCTAGTATACCCAGTACCACCAGTTGTGTCTAGTATACCCAGTACCACCAGTTGTGTCTAGTATACCCAATACCACCAGTTGTGTCTAGTATACCCAGTACCACCAGCTGTGTCTAGTATACCCAGTGCCACCAGTTGTGTCTAGTATACCCAGTACCACCAGTTGTGTCTAGTATACCCAGTACCACCAGTTGTGTCTAGTATAACCAGTACCACCAGTTGTGTCTAGTATACCCAGTAACACCAGTTGTGTCTAGTATACCCAGTACCACCAGTTGTGCCTAGTATACACAGTACCACCAGTTGTGTCTAGTATACCCAATACCACCAGTTGTGTCTAGTATACCCAATACCACCAGTTGTGTCTAGTATACCCAGTACCACCAGTTGTGTCTAGTATACCCAGTACCACCAGTTGTGTCTAGTATACCCAGTACCACCAATTGTGTCTAGTATACCCAATACCACCAGTTGTGTCTAGTATACCCAATACCACCAGTTGTGTCTAGTATACCCAGTACCACCAGTTGTGTCTCGTATACCCAATACCACCAGTTGTGTCTAGTATACATAGTACCACCAGTTGTGTCTAGTATACCCAGTACCACCAGTTGTGTCTAGTATACCCAGTACCACCAGTTGTGTCTAGTATACCCAGTACCACCAGTTGTGTCTAGTATACCCAGTACCACCAGTTGTGTCTAGTATACCCAGTACCACCAGTTGTGTCTAGTATACCCAGTACCACCAGTTGTGTCTAGTATACCCAGTACCACCTGTTGTGTCTAGTATACATAGTACCACCAGTTGTGTCTAGTATACCCAGTACCACCAGTAGTGTCTAGTATACCCAGTACCACCAGTTGTGTCTAGTATACCCAGTACTACCAGTTGTGTCTAGTATACCCAGTACCACCAGTTGTGTCTAGTATACCCAATACCACCAGTTGTGTCTAGTATACCCAGTACCACCAGTTGTGTCTAGTATACCCAGTACCACCAGTTGTGTCTAGTATACCCAGTACCACCAGTTGTGTCTAGTATACCCAATACCACCAGTTGTGTCTAGTATACCCAGTACCACCAGTTGTGTCTAGTATACCCAGTACCACCAGTTGTGTCTAGTATACCCAGTACCATCAGTTGTGTCTAGTATACCCAGTACCACCAGTTGTGTCTAGTATACCCAGTACCACCAGTTGTGTCAAGTATACCCAGTACCACCAGTTGTGTCTAGTATACCCAGTACCACCAGTTGTGTCTAGTATACCCAGTACCACCAGTTGTGTCTAGTATACCCAGTACCACCAGTTGTGTCTAGTATACCCAGTACCACCAGTTGTGTCTAGTATACCCAGTACCACCAGTTGTGTCTAGTATACCCAGTACCACCAGTTGTGTCTAGTATACCCAATACCACCAGTTGTGTCTAGTATACCCAGTACCACCAGTTGTGTCTCGTATACCCAATACCACCAGTTGTGTCTAGTATACATAGTACCACCAGTTGTGTCTAGTATACCCAGTACCACCAGTTGTGTCTAGTATACCCAGTACCACCAGTTGTGTCTAGTATACCCAGTACCACCAGTTGTGTCTAGAATACCCAATACCACCAGTTGTGTCTAGTATACCCAGTACCACCAGTTGTGTGTAGTATACCCAGTACCACCAGTTGCTATATCAATTATTTTAGGTAAGAAGGTGACTTGATCAGCGTTCTACTGACACCTTGACACTGCCCTTAACCCACTTGGTGACGACTGGACAAAATAAAAGAGACAGGATCTGTAATGGATTGGTTCACTGGGAAGGTTTCTTAGTGCTTCTTTGGGCGCCTTATCCGGTGGGTTCATCATTCTGTGCATCATTCAGTGTATCATTTAGTGTATCATTCAGTGTATCATTCAGTGTATCATTCAGTGTATCATTCAGTGTATCATTCAGTGTATCATTCAGTGTATCATTCAGTGCATCATTCATTGTATCATTCATTGCATGATTCATTGTATCATTCATTGCATCATTCATTGCATCATTCAGTGCATCATTCATTGCATCATTCATTGCATCATTCATTGCATCATGTATTGCATCATTCAGTGCAATATTCAGTGCATCATTCAGTGCATCATTCAGTGCATCATTCAGTGTATCATTCATTGCATCATTCATTGTATCATTCATTGCATCATTCATTGCATCATTCAGTGCATCATTCATTGCATCATTAATTGCATCATTCATTGCATCATTCAGTGCAATATTCAGTGCATCATTCAGTGCATCATTCAGTGCATCATTCATTGCATCATTCATTGCATCATGTATTGCATCATTCAGTGCAATATTCAGTACATCATTCAGTGCATCATTCAGTGCATCATTCAGTGCATCATTCAGTGCATCATTCATTGCATCATTCATTGCATCATTCATTGCATCATTCAGTGCATCATTCAGTGCATCATTCAGTGCATCATTCAGTGCATCATTCAGTGCATCATTAAATGCATCATTCATTGTATCATTCATTGCATCATTCATTGCATCATTCAGTGCATCATTAAATGCATCATTCATTGTATCATTCATTGCATCATTCATTGCATCATTCAGTGCATCATTCAGTGCATCATTCAGTGCATCATTCAGTGCATCATTCATTGCATCATTCAGTGCATCATTAATGCATCATTCATTGCATCATTCAGTGCATCATTCAGTGCATCATTCAGTGCATCATTAAATGCATCATTCAGTGCATCATTCAGTGCATCATTCAGTGTATCATTCAGTGCATCATTCAGTGCATCATTCATTGTATCATTCATTGCATCATTCATTGCATCATTCATTGCATCATTCAGTGCATCATTCATTGTATCATTCATTGCATCATTCATTGCATCATTCATTGCATCATTCAGTGCATCATTCATTGTATCATTCAGTGCATCATTCAGTGCATCATTCATTATATCATTAGGTGTATCATTCATTGCCTCATTCATTGCATCATTCAGTGCATCATTCATTGTATCATTCATTGCATCATTCATTGCATCATTCATTGCATCATTCATTGCATCGTTCAGTGCATCATTCAGTGCATCATTTATTGCATCATTCATTGCATCATTCAGTGTATCATTCAGTGTATCATTCAGTGCATCATTCATTGCATCATTCATTGCATCATTCATTGCATCATTTAGTGCAATATTCAGTGCATCATTCAGTGCATCATTCATTGCATCATTCAGTGCATCATTCAGTGCAATTTTCATTGCAATTTTCAGTGCATCATTTAGTGCAATATTCAGTGCGTCATTCAGTGCATCATTCAGTGCATCATTCATTGCATCATTCAGTGCAATCTTCATTGCAATTTCAGTGCATCATTCAGTGCAATATTCAGTGCAACATTCAGTGCATCATTCAGTGCATCACTCAGTGCATCATCCATTGCATCATTCATTGCATCATTCAGTGCAATATTCAGTGCATCATTCAGTGCACCATTCAGTGCATCATTCAGTGCATCATTCAGTGCATCATTCAGTGCATCATTCAGTGCATCATTCAGTGCATCATTCATTGCATCATTCATTGCATCATTCAGTGCATCATTCAGTGCACCATTCATTGCATCATTCAGTGCACTATTCAGTGCATCATTCAGTGCATCATTCAGTGCATCATTCAGTGCACCATTCAGTGCATCATTCAGTGCATCATTCATTGCATCATTCATTGCATCATTCAGTGCACCATTCAGTGCAACATTCAGTTCATCATTCAGTATATCATTGAGTGCACCATTCAGTGCATCATTCAGTGCATCATTCATTGCATCATTCATTGCATCATTCAGTGCATCATTCATTGCATCATTCAGTGCACCATTCAGTGCATCATTAGAGTGCATCATTCAGTGCATCGTTCAGTACATCATTCAGTGCATCATTCATTGCATCATTCATTGCATCATTCAGTGCATCATTCAGTGCATCATTTAGTGCATCATTTAGTGCATCATTCATTGCATCATTCAGTGCACCATTCAGTGCATCATTCAGTGCATCATTCAGTGCACAATTCAGTGCATCATTCATTGCACCATTCAGTGCATCATTCAGTGCATCATTCAGTGCATCATTCAGTGCATCATTCAGTGCATCATTCAGTATATCATTGAGTGCACCATTCAGTGCATCATTCATTTCATCATTCAGTGCATCATTCAGTGCATCATTCATTGCATCATTCATTGCATCATTCAGTGCATCATTCAGTGCATATTTATTGCATCATTCAGTGCATCATTCATTGCATCATTCAGTGCACCAGTCAGTGCATCATTCAGTGCATCATTCAGTGCACCATTCAGTGCATCATTCAGTGCACCATTCAGTGCATCATTCATTGCATCATTCAGTGCATCATTCAGTGCACCATTCAGTGCATCATTCAGTGCATCATTCATTGCATCATTCATTGCATCATTCAGTGCATCATTCATTGCATCATTCAGTGCACCATTCAGTGCATCATTCAGTGCATCATTCAGTGCACCATTCAGTGCATCATTCAGTGCATCATTCAGTGCACCATTCAGTGCATCATTTAGTGCATCATTCAGTGCATCATTCATTGCATCATTCAGTGCACCATTCAGTGCATCATTCATTGCATCATTCAGTGCATCATTCAGTGCACCATTCAGTGCATCATTTAGTGCATCATTCATTGCATCATTCATTGCATCATTCAGTGCATCATTCAGTGCATCATTTAGTGCATCATTCAGTGCATCATTCATTGCATCATTCAGTGCACCATTCAGTGCATCATTCAGTGCATCATTCAGTGCATCATTCAGTGCATCATTCAGTGCACCATTCAGTGCATCATTCAGTGCATCATTCAGTGCACCATTCAGTGCATCATTCAGTGCATCATTCAGTGCATCATTCATTGCATCATTCAGTGCATCATTCAGTGCATCATTCAGTGCACCATTCAGTGCATCATTCAGTGCATCATTCAGTGCATCATTCAGTGCATCATTCAGTGCATCATTCAGTGCATCATTCATTGCATCATTCATTGCATCATTCAGTGTATCATTCAGTGCATCATTCATTGCATCACTCAGTGCACCATTTAGTGCATCATTCAGTGCATCATTCAGTGCATCGTTCAGTGCATCATTCAGTGCATCATTCATTGCATCATTCAGTGCATCATTCAGTGCATCATTCAGTGCATCATTCAGTATATCATTGAGTGCATCATTCAGTGCATCATTCATTGCATCATTCATTGCATCATTCAGTGCATCATTCATTGCATCATTCATTGCATCATTCAGTGCATCATTCAGTGCATTATTCAGTGCATCATTCAGTGCATCATTCAGTGCATCATTCATTGCATCATTCAGTGCAATATTCAGTGCATCATTCAGTGCATCATTCAGTGCATCATTCATTGAATCATTCATTGCATCATTCAGTGCAATATTCAGTGCATCATTCAGTGCATCATTCAGTGCATCATTCAGTGCATCATTCAGTGCACCATTCAGTGCATCATTCAGTGCATCATTCAGTGCACCATTCATTGCATCATTCATTGCATCATTCAGTGCATCATTCATTGCATCATTCAGTGCATATTCAGTGCATCATTCAGTGCATCATTCATTGCATCATGCATTGCATCATTCAGTGCAATATTCAGTGCATCATTCAGTGCATCATTCAGTGCATCATTCAGTGCACCATTCAGTGCATCATTCAGTGCATCATTCAGTGCACCATTCAGTGCATCATTCAGTGCATCATTCAGTGCATCATTCATTGCATCATTCAGTGCATCATTCAGTTGCATCATTCAGTGCATCATTCAGTGCATCATTTAGTGCACCATTCATTGCATCATTCAGTGCAAGATTCAGTGCATCATTCATTGCATCATTCAGTGCATCATTCAGTGCATCATTCATTGCATCATTCAGCGCATCATTCAGTGCATCATTCATTGCATCATTCAGCGCATCATTCAGTGCATCATTCATTGCATCATTCAGTGCATCATTCAGTGCATCATTCATTGCATCATTCAGTGCACCATTCAGTGCATCATTCAGTGCATCATTCAGTGCATCATTTAGTGCATCATTCATTGCATCATTCAGTGCAAGATTCAGTGCATCATTCAGTGCATCATTCAGTGCATCATTCAGTGCATCATTCAGTGCATCATTCAGTGCATCATTCAGTGCATCATTCATTGCATCATTCAGTGCATCATTCATTGCATCATTCATTGCATCATTCAGTGCACCATTCAGTGCATCATTCATTGCATCATTCAGCGCATCATTCAGTGCATCATTCAGTGCATCATTCAGTGCATCATTCAGTGCATCATTCAGTGCATCATTCAGTGCATCATTCAGTGCATCATTCAGTGCATCATTCAGCGCATCATTCAGTGCATCATTCATTGCATCATTCAGTGCATCATTCAGTGCATCTTTTAAGGAAAATAGTTATTCACTACCGAGAGCCGAGACACAGCGACCTACCTTCTCTCACAATGACATAAGTAAATAAGTCCATAAATAAGTCCACTGTGGGCTCACCATAGCCCGTGCTGCTTGGAACTTCTTGTTCCAGGTAGCGAATCTTTAACAACAACAACAACAATCACAATGACAGAGCGGCGTGTGGCAGGGTTGAGCCCAGTAACAGAGCGTGGCAGTGCCGCGGCACCCCACGAGCCCGCGGTGCTCTCAGGACTAACAACGCCCCAGTACAAATTGAAAGATATTAATCCAGATTAGTTCTTTAAATTATAAAAAGTAACGCAAGAGATAACAGTTCCAGGCTCAACAAGCCACAATGTTGGACACAAAACAGGAAATACTTTTCACCCATACGGTAATTTACCCAAGGAACCGCCTACCCGCCGATGCCGTAACTGATCAAACATCACTACAGATTTTTTTTATACAGAAAGGTACAGGAGCAGACGACTGCTGACTCCTGTTAGCAGGGTGAGCTTTATCTTCCCACAGCTCACTGTAAGCCTCACGCTAATAGTTCCCCTCAAACACGACCCGCCCATCGTTTAATAACCAGGTACCCATTCACTGCTGGAAGATAACAGGTGCGCAGTTACAAATTGACGCCTAGTCAATCCTCCCCGGCCAGGATACGAACCCAGGCCAAATACCTTGAGAAGCGCGGCGCTACGGCACTGCTTAAAATTTATATAAACAAATATGTGGGCACGTCGCACCGGGGACATCCTGTTCCAGTTTACACCACTAGAGATGCTGGACCTCAGGTAATTTCAGGTAAACATACATAAGGGATATACACACACTAGACATGAAGAGCAACGTGAAAAATACCAAGATATTACCGATATAATAAGCCATGAGGCTGCTTCCTGGCGTCGCCAGCTCTTCTTGATGGGAATGTTTCTTCACGGGCCAAGACTGTACCGGGCCAAGGACTGTACCGGGCCAAGGACTGTAAAGGGCAAAGGACTGTACCGGGCAAGGACTGTACCGGGTCAGGGACTGTACCGGGCCAGGGACTGTAAAGGGCAAAGGACTGTACCGGGCAAAGGACTGTACCGGGCCAAGGACTGTAAAGGGCAAAGGACTGTACCGGGTCAGGGACTGTACCAGGTCAGGGACTGTACCAGGCCAGGGACTGTACCAGGCCAGGGACTGTACTGGGCCAACGACTGTACCAGACCAAGGACTGTACCGAACCAAGAACTGTACCGGGCCAAGGACTGTACCGGGCAAAGGACTGTACCGGGCCAAGAACTGTACCGGTCCAAGGACTGTACCGATCCAAGGACTGTACCGGGCCAAGGACGGTACCGGGTCAGGGACTGTACCGGGTCAGGGACTGTACCAGGCCAGGGACTGTACCAGGCCAGGGACTGTACTGGGCCAACGACTGTACCAGACCAAGGACTGTACCGAACCAAGAACTGTACCGGGCCAAGGACTATACCAGGCCAAGGACTGTACCAGGCCAAGGACTGTACCGGACCAAGAACTGTACCGGGCCAAGGACTGTACCGGGCCAAGGACTGTACCAGGCCAAGGACTGTACCGGACCAAGAACTGTACCGGGCCAAGGACTGTACCGGACCAAGAACTGTGCCGGGTCAGGGACTGTACCGGGCCAAGGACTGTATCAGGCCAAGGACTGTACTAGGCCAAGAACTGTACTGGACCAAGAACTGTACCGGGGCAAGGACTGTACCGGGCAAAGAATTGTACCGGGCCAAGAACTGTACCGGACCAAGAACTGTACCAGATCAAGGACTGTACCAGGTCAGGGACTGTACTGGGCCAAGGATTGTACCGGGCCAAGAACTGTACCGGGCCAAGGACTTTACTGGGCCAAGGACTGTACCAGGCCAAGGACTGTACCGGGACAAAGACTGTACCGGGCCAAGGACTGTACCAGGCCAAGGAATGTACTGGACCAAGGACTGTACCGGGTCACGGACTGTACCGGACCAGGGACTGTATTGAGCCAAAGACTGTACTGGGCCAGGGACTGTACCGGGCCAAGGACTTTACCGGTCCAAGGACTATACCGGGCCAAGGACTGTACTGGTCCAAGGACTGTCCCGGGCCAAGGACTGTACCGGGCCAGGGACTGTACCGGGCCAAGAACTGTACCAGGTCAAGGACTGTACCGGGTCAAAGACTATACCGGGCCAAGGACTATACCGGGCCAAAGACTGTACTGGTCGTAGGACTGTCCCGGGCCAAGGACTGTACCGTGCCAGGGGCTGTACCGGGCCAAGAACTGTACCGGGTCAAGGACTGTACTGGGTCAAGGACTGTACCGGGCCAAGGACTGTACCGGGCCAAGAACTGTACCGGTCCAAGGACTGTACCGATCCAAGGACTGTACCGGGCCAAGGACGGTACCGAGCCAAGGAATGTACCGGGCCAAGAACTGTACCAGGTCAAGGACTGTACCAGGTCAAGGACTGTACCAGGCCAAGTACTGTACTGGGCCAGGAAACTGTACCGGGCTAAGGACTGTACCGGGCCAAGGACTGTACCGGGCCTAGGACTGAACCGGGCCAGGAACTGTACCGGACCAAGCACTGTACCGGGCCAAGGACTGTACTGGGCGAAAGGACTGTACCGGGCCAGGGACTGTACCGTGCCAGGGACTGTACCAGGCCAGGGACTGTACCGGACCAAGGACTGTACCGGGCCAAGGACTGTACCGGGCCAAGGACTGTACCGGGCTAAGGACTGTACCGGGCCACGGACTGTACCTGGGGACAAAGATTGTACCGGGCCACGGACTGTACCTCGGGACAAAGATAACACCTGACCAAGGACTGTACCGGACCAAGGACTGTACCGGGCCAAGGACTGTACCAAGTCAGGGACTGTACCGGACCAAGGACTGTACATGGACAAGGACTGTACCGGTGCAAGCACTGTACCGGGCCTGGGACTGTTCTGGGCCAAGGACTGTACCGGGCCCAGGACTGTACCGGGTCAAAAATTGTACCGGGCCAAGGACTGTACCGGGCCAAGGACTGTACCGGGCCAAGGACTGTACCGGGCCAAGGACTGTACCGGACCAAGAAGTGTACCGGTTCAAGGACTGTACCGGGCCAAGGACTGTACCGGGTCAAGGACTGTACCAGGTCAGGGGCTGTACCGGAACAAGGACTGTACCTGGCCAAGGACTGTACCGGTCCAAGGACTGTACCGGGCCAGGGACTGTTCTGGGCCAAGGACTGTACCGGACTCAGGATTGTACCGGGCCATAGACTGTACCGAGCCAAGGACTGTACCGGGCCAAGGCCTGTACCGGGCCAAGGACGGTACTGGGCCGAGGACTGTACCAGGCCAAGTACTGTATCGGGCCAAGGACTTTACTGGTCCAAGGATTGTACCAGGCCCAGGACTGTACTGGGCCAGGGACTGTGCCGGGCAAAGGACTGTACCGGGCCAGGGACTGAACCGGACCAAACACTGTACCGGGCCAAGAACTGTATTGGACCAGTGACTGTTCCAGGCCAAGGACTGTACCGGGCCAAGGACTGTACTAGGCCAAGAACTGTACTGGACCAAGAACTGTACCGGGTGAAGGACTGTACCGGGCCAAGAACTGTTCAGGACCTGGGACTGTACCGGGCCAATGACTGTACTGGTCCCAGGACTGTACCGGGCCAGGGACTGTACCGGGCCAAGGACTGTACCGGGCCAAAGACTGTACCGGGCCAAGGACTGTACCGGGCCAAAGACTGTACCGGGTCAATTACTGTACCGGTCCAAGGACTGTACCGGGCCAGGGACGGTACTGGTCCAAGGACTGTACCGGGCCAAGGACTGTACCGTGCCAAGAACTGTACTGGGCCAAGGACTGTACCGGGCCAAGGAATGTACCGGGCCAATTACTGTACCGGGCCAAGGACTGTACCGGGCCAGGGACTGTAATGGTCCAAGGACTGTACCGGGCCAAGGACTGTACCGGGCCAAGGACTGTACCTGGCCAAGGACTGTACCGGGTCAAGAACTGTACCAGGTCAATTACTGTACCGGGCCAAGGACTGTACCGGGCCAAGGACTGTACCGGGCCAAGGACTGTACCGGGCCAAGGACTGTACCTGGCCAAGGACTGTACCGGGCCAAGGACTGTACCGGGCAAAGGACTGTACCTGGCCAAGGACTGTACCGGGTCAAGAACTGTACCGGGTCAATTACTGTACCGGCCCAAGGACTGTACCGGGCCAGGGACTGTACCGGGCCAAGGACTGTACCGGGCCAAGGACTGTACCGGGTCAATTACTCTACCGGGCCAAGGACTGTACCGGGCCCCGGACTGTACTGGTCCAAGGACTGTACCGGGCCAAAAACTGTACCGGGCCAAGGACTGTACCGGGCCAAGGACTGTACCGGGCCAAGGACTGTACCGGGCCAAGGACTGTACCGGGCCAAGGACTGTACCGGGTCAATTACTGTACCGGGCTAAGGACTGTACCAGGCAAGGAACTGTACTGGTACAAGGACTGTACCGGGCCAAGGACTGTACCTGGCCAAGGACTGTACCGGGCCAAGAACTGCACCGGGTCAATTACTGTACCGGGCCAAGGACTGTACCGGGCCAGGGACTGTACCGGACCAAGGACTGTACCAGGTCAATTACTGTACCGGGCCAAGGACTGTACCGGGCCAGGGACTGTACCGGGCCAAGGACTGTACCGGGACAAGGACTGTACCGGGCCAAGGACTGTACCGGGCCAAGTACTGTACCGGGCCATGGACTGTACCATACACACAATACTATAACATGAGAGCGACTTCCTTAACACTCGCGACAATTCACAAAAATCAGGAAAATCAGGTATTATTGAGAGCAAGTTGAGACAAGGTGCAGAGGACGGGTAACGCGCGGTGTGGAGCCTTCTTGTGGGGGGGGGGGGGGGCAGGGTCTCTAGTCTTATAGTGCTGTGACACTGTTCATGGTGAGGCCACTGTGAGGGAGAGTGGTGCCCCAACACTGTGTGAGGGAGAACACTGTGTGAGGGAGAACACCAACACCGTGTGAGGGAGAACTCTGTGTGAGGGAGAACACCAACACTGTGTGAGGGAGAACACCAACACCGTGTGAGGGAGAACACCAACACTGTGTGAGGGAGAACACCAACACCGTGTGAGGGAGAACACTGTGTGAGGGAGAACACCAACACTGTGTGAGGGAGAACACCAACACTGTGTGAGGGAGAACACCAACACTGTGTGAGGGAGAACACCAACACTGTGTGAGGGAGAACACCAACACTGTGTGAGGGAGAACACCAACACTGTGTGAGGGAGAACACCAACACCGTGTGAGGGAGAACACTGTGTGAGGGAGAACACCAACACTGTGTGAGGGAGAACACCAACACTGTGTGAGGGAGAACACCAACACTGTGTGAGGGAGAACACCAACACTGTGTGAGGGAGAACACCAACACTGTGTGAGGGAGAACACTGTGTGAGGGAGAACACCAACACTGTGTGAGGGAGAACACCAACACTGTGTGAGGGAGAACACCAACACTGTGTGAGGGAGAACACTGTGTGAGGGAGAACACCAACACTGTGTGAGGGAGAACACTGTGTGAGGGAGAACACTGTGAGGGAGAACACCAACACTGTGTGAGGGAGAACACTGTGAGGGAGAACAACAACACTGTGTGAGGGAGAACACTGTGTGAGGGAGAACACTGTGAGGGAGAACACTGTGAGGGAGAACACCAACACTGTGTGAGGGAGAACACCAACACTGTGTGAGGGAGAACACCAACAATGTGTGAGGGAGAACACCAACACTGTGTGAGGGAGAACACCAACACTGTGTGAGGGAGAACACCAACACTGTGTGAGGGAGAACACTGTGAGGGAGAAAACCAACACTGTGTGAGGGAGAACACTGTGTCAGAGAGAACACCAACACTGTGTGAGGGAGAACACTGTGAGGGAGAACACCAACACTGTGTGAGGGAGAACACCAACACTGTGTGAGAGAGAACACCAACACTGTGTGAGGGAGAACACCAACACTGTGTGAGGGAGAACACCAACACTGTGTGAGGGAGAACACCAACACTGTGTGAGGGAGAACACTGTGTGAGGGAGAAGACCAACACTGTGTGAGGGAGAACACCAACACTGTGTGAGAGAGAACACCAACACTGTTTGAGGGAGAACACTGTGAGGGAGAACATCAACACTGTGTGAGGGAGAACACTGTGAGGGAGAACACCAACACTGTGTGAGAGAGAACACCAACACTGTGTGAGGGAGAACACCAACACTGTGTGAGGGAGAACACCAACACTGTGTGAGAGAGAACACCAACACTGTGTGAGGGAGAACACCAACACTGTGTGAGGGAGAACACTGTGAGGGAGAACACCAACACGGTGTCAGGGAGAACACCAACACTGTGTGAGGGAGAACACCAACACTGTGTGAGGGAGAACACCAACACTGTGTGAGGGAGAACACGAACACTGTGTGAGGGAGAACACCAACACTGTGTGAGGGAGAACACCAACACTGTGTGAGGGAGACCACCAACACTATGTGAGGGAGAACACTGTGTGAGGGAGAACACTGTGTGAGGGAGAACACTGTGTGAGGGAGAACACTGTGTGAGGGAGAACACCAACACTGTGTGAGGGAGAACACTGTGTGAGGGAGAACACTGTGTGAGGGAGAACACCAACACTGTGTGAGGGAGAACACCAACACTGTGTGAGAGACAACACTGTGAGGGAGAACACCAACACTGTGTGAGGGAGAACACCAACACTGTGTGAGGGAGAACACTGTGTGAGAGAGAACACCAACACTGTGTGAGAGAGAACACCAACACTGTGTGAGGGAGAACACTGTGTGAGGGAGAACACTGTGTGAGGGAGAACACCAACACTGTGTGAGGGAGAACACCAACACTGTGTGAGGGAGAACACCAACACTGTGTGAGGGAGAACACCAACACTGTGTGAGGGAGAACACCAACACTGTGTGAGGGAGAACACCAACACTGTGTGAGGGAGAACACCAACACTGTGTGAGGGAGAACACTGTGTGAGGGGAACACCAACACTGTGTGAGGGAGAACACCAACACTGTGTCAGGGAGAACACCAACACTGTGTGAGGGAGAACACCAACACTGTGTGAGGGAGAGCACTGTGTGAGGGAGAACACTGTGAGAGTGAACACCAACACTGTGTGAGGGAGAACACTGTGAGAGAGAACACCAACACTGTGTGAGGGAGAACACTGTGAGGGAGAACACCAACACTGTGTGAGGGAGAACACCAACACTGTGTGAGGGAGAACACTGTGAGGGAGAACACCAACACTGTGTGAGGGAGAACACTGTGAGGGAGAACACCAACACTGTGTGAGGGAGAACACTAACACTGTGTGAGGGAGAACACCAACACTGTGTGAGGGAGAACACTGTGAGAGAGAACACCAACACTGTGTAAGGGAGAACACCAACACTGTGTGAGGGAGAACACCAACACTGTGTGAGGGAGAACACTGTGAGAGAGAACACCAACACTGTGTTAGGGAGAACACCATCACTGTGTGAGGGAGAACACTGTGAGAGAGAACACCAACACTGTGTGAGGGAGAACACTGTGAGAGAGAACACCAACACTGTGTGAGGGAGAACACTGTGTGAGGGAGAACACTGTGTGAGAGAGAACACCAGCACTGTGTGAGGGAGAACAACACTGTGTGAGAGAGAACACCAACACTGTGTGAGAGAGAACACCAACACTGTGTGAGGGAGAACACCAACACTGTGAGGGAGAACACCAACACTGTGTGAGGGAGAACACTGTGAGGGAGAACAACAACACTGTGTGAGGGAGAACACCAACACTGTGTGAGGGAGAACACCAACACTGTGTGAGGGAGAACACTGTGTGAGAGAGAACACCAGCACTGTGTGAGAGAGAACACCAACACTGTGTGAGGGAGAACACTGTGTGAGGGAGAACACCAACACTGTGTGAGGGAGAACACTGTGAGGGAGAACACTGTGTGAGGGAGAACACCAACACTGTGTGAGGGAGAACACCAACACTGTGTGAGGGAGAACACCAACACTGTGTGAGGGAGAACACCAACACTGTGTGAGGGAGAACACTGTGTGAGGGAGAACACTGTGTGAGGGAGAACACTGTGTGAGGGAGAACACTGTGTGAGGGAGAACACCAACACTGTGTGAGAGAGAACACCAACACTGTGTGAGGGAGAACACCAACACTGTGTGAGGGAGAACACTGTGTGAGGGAGAACACTGTGAGAGAGAACACCAACACTGTGTGAGGGAGAACACTGTGAGAGAGAACACCAACACTGTGTGAGGGAGAAACCTGTGTGAGGGAGAACACTGTGAGGGAGAACACCAACACTGTGTGAGGGAGAACACCAACACTGTGTGAGGGAGAACACCAACACTGTGTGAGGGAGAACACCAACACTGTGTGAGGGAGAACACTGTGAGGGAGAACACTGTGAGGGAGAACACTGTGAGGGAGAACACCAACACTGTGTGAGGGAGAACACTGTGAGGGAAAACACCAACACTGTGTGAGGGAGAACACCAACACTGTGTGAGGGAGAACACCAACACTGTGTGAGGGAGAACACCAACACTGTGTGAAGGAGAACACTGTGAGAGAGAACACCAACACTGTGTGAGGGAGAACACCAACACTGTGTGAGGGAGAACACCAACACTGTGTGAGGGAGAACACTGTGAGAGAGAACACCAACACTGTGTGAGGAAGAACACCATCACTGTGTGAGTGAGAACACTGTGAGAGAGAACACCAACACTGTGTGAGGGAGAACACTGTGAGAGAGAACACCAACACTGTGTGAAGGAGAACAATGTGTGAGGGAGAACACTGTGTGAGAGATAACACCAGCACTGTGTGAGGGAGAACACCAACACTGTGTGAGAGAGAACACCAACATTATGTGAGGGAGAACACCAACACTGTGTGAGGGAGAACACCAACACTGTGTGAGGGAGAACACCAACACTGTGTGAGGGAGAACACCAGCACTGTGTGAGGGAGAACACCAACACTGTGTGAGAGAGAACACCAACACTGTGTGAGGGAGAACACCAACACTGTGTGAGGGAGAACACCAACACTGTGTGAGGTAGAACACCAACACTGAGTGAGGGAGAACACCAACACTGTGAGGGAGAACACCAACACTGTGTGAGGGAGAACACCAACACTGTGTGAGGGAGAACACTGTGAGGGAGAACACCAACACTGTGTGAGGGAGAACACCAACACTGTGTGAGGGAGAACACCAACACTGTGTGAGGGAGAACACCAACACTGTGTGAGGGAGAACACTGTGAGAGAGAACACCAACACTGTGTGAGGGAGAACACCAACACTGTGTGAGGGAGAACACCAACACTGTGAGAGAGAACACCAACACTGTGTGAGGGAGAACACCATCACTGTGTGAGGGAGAACACTGTGAGAGAGAACACCAACACTGTGTGAGGGAGAACACTGTGAGGGAGAACACTGTGAGGGAGAACACCAACACTGTGTGAGGGAGATCACCAACACTGTGTGAGGGAGAACACTGTGAGGGAGAACACTGTGTGATAAAGAACACCAACACTGTGTGAGGGAGAACACCAACACTGTGTGAGGGAGAACACCAACACTGTGTGAGGGAGAACACTGTGTGAAGGAGAACACCAACACTGTGTGAGGGAGATCACCAACACTGTGTGAGTGAGAACACTGTGAGAGAGAACACCAACACTGTGTGAGGGAGAACACTGTGAGAGAGAACACCAACACTGTGTGAAGGAGAACAATGTGTGAGGGAGAACACTGTGTGAGAGATAACACCACACTGTGTGAGGGAGAACACCAACACTGTGTGAGAGAGAACACCAACACTGTGTGAGGGAGAACACCAACACTGTGTGAGAGGAGAACACCAACACTGTGTGAGGGAGAACACCAACACTGTGTGAGGGAGAACACCAACACTGTGTGAGGGAGAACACCAACACTGTGTGAGGGAGAACACCAACACTGTGTGAGGGAGAACACCAACACTGTGTGAGGGAGAACACCAACACTGTGTGAGGGAGAACACCAACACTGTGAGGGAGAACACCAACACTGTGTGAGGGAGAACACCAACACTGTGTGAGGGAGAACACTGTGAGGAGAACACCAACACTGTGTGAGGGAGAACACCAACACTGTGTGAGGGAGAACACTGTGAGAGGGAGAAACACCAACACTGTGTGAGGGAGAACACCAACACTGTGTGAGGAGAACACCAACACTGTGTGAGGGAGAACACTGTGAGAGAGAACACCAACACTGTGTGAGGGAGAACACCAACACTGTGTGAGGGAGAACACTGTGAGAGAGAACACCAACACTGTGTGAGGGAGAACACTGTGAGGGAGAACACTGTGATGGAGAACACTGTGAGGGAGAACACCAACACTGTGTGAGGGAGATCACCAACACTGTGTGAGGGAGAACACTGTGAGGGAGAACACTGTGTGATAAAGAACACCAACACTGTGTGAGGGAGAACACCAACATTGTGTGAGGGAGATCACCAACACTGTGTGAGGGAGAACACTGTGTGAAGGAGAACACCAACACTGTGTGAGGGGAACACCAACACTGTGTGAGGGAGAACACTGTGTGAGGGAGAGAACACCAACACTGTGTGAGGGAGAACACCAACACTGTGTGAGGGAGAACACCAACACTGTGTGAGGGAGAACACCAACACTGTGTGAGGGAGAACACCAACACTGTGTGAGGGAGAACACTGTGTGAGGGAGAACACTGTGTGAGGGAGAACACCAACACTGTGTGAGGGAGAACACTGTGTGAGAGAGAACACTGTGTGAGGGAGAACACTGTGAGGGAGAACACCAACACTGTGAGGGAGAACACCAACACTGTGTGAGGGAGAACACCAACACTGTGTGAGGGAGAACACCAACACTGTGTGAGGGAGAACACTGTGAGGGAGAACACCAACACTGTGTGAGGGAGAACACCAACACTGTGTGAGGGAGAACACCAACACTGTGTGAGGGAGAACACCAACACTGTGTGAGGGAGAACACTGTGAGGGAGAACACTGTGAGGGAGAACACTGTGGGGGGAGAACACTGTGTGAGGGAGAACACTGTGTGAGGGAGAACACAAACACTGTGTGAGGGAGAACACTGTGTGGGAGAACACCAACACTGTGTGAGGGAGAACACTGTGAGGGAGAACACCAACACTGTGTGAGGGAGAACACCAACACTGTGTGAGGGAGAACACCAACACTGTGTGAGGGAGAACACCAACACTGTGTGAGGGAGAACACCAACACTGTGTGAGGGAGAACACCAACACTGTGTGAGGGAGAACACTGTGAGGGAGAACACCAACACTGTGTGAGGGAGAACACTGTGAGGGAGAACACTGTGTGAGGGAGAACACCAACACTGTGTGAGGGAGAACACTGTGTGAGGGAGAACCCTGTGTGAGGGAGAACACTGTGTGAGGGAGAACACTGTGTGAGGGAAAACACTGTGTGAGGCAGAACACCAACACTGTGTGAGGGAGAACACCAACACTGTGTGAGGGAGAACACCAACACTGTGTGAGGGAGAACACCAACACTGTGTGAGGGAGAACACCAACACTGTGTGAGGGAGAACACTGTGTGAGGGAGAACACTGTGAGAGAGAACACCAACACTGTGTGAGGGAGAACACTGTGAGAGAGAACACCAACACTGTGTGAGGGAGAACACTGTGTGAGGGAGAACACTGTGTGAGGGAGAACACTGTGAGGGAGAACACCAACACTGTGTGAGGGAGAACACCAACACTGTGTGAGGGAGAACACTGTGAGGGAGAACACCAGCACTGTGTGAGGGAGAACACTGTGAGGGAGAACACCAACACTGTGTGAGGGAGAACACCAACACTGTGTGAGGGAGAACACTGTGTGAGGGAGAACACTGTGAGGGAGAACACCAACACTGTGTGAGGGAGAACACTGTGAGGGAGAACACCAACACTGTGTGGGAGAACACCAACACTGTGTGAGGGAGAACACCAACACTGTGTGAGGGAGAACACCAACACTGTGAGAGGGAGAACACCAACACTGTGTGAGGGAGAACACCAACACTGTGTGAGGGAGAACACTGTGAGGGAGAACACCAACACTGTGTGAGGGAGAACACCAAGACTGTGTGAGGGAGAACACCAACACTGTGTGAGGGAGAACACCAACACTGTGTGAGGGAGAACACCAACACTGTGTGAGGGAGAACACTGTGTGAGGGAGAACACCAACACTGTGTGAGGGAGAACACTGTGTGAGGGAGAACACTGTGAGGGAGAACACCAACACTGTGAGGGAGAACACTGTGAGGGAGAACACCAACACTGTGTGGGAGAACACCAACACTGTGTGAGGGAGAACACCAACACTGTGTGAGGGAGAACACCAACACTGTGTGAGGGAGAACACCAACACTGTGTGAGGGAGAACACTGTGTGAGGGAGAACACCAACACTGTGTGAGGGAGAACACTGTGTGAGGGAGAACACCAACACTGTGTGAGGGAGAACACTGTGTGAGGGAAAACACTGTGAGGGAGAACACCAACACTGTGTGAGGGAGAACACCAACACTGTGTGGGAGAACACCAACACTGTGTGAGGGAGAACACCAACACTGTGTGAGGAAGAACACCAACACTGTGTGAGGGAGAACACTGTGTGAAGGAGAACACCAACACTGTGTGAGGGAAAACACTGTGTGAGGGAGAACACCAACACTGTGTGAGGGAGAACACTGTGAGGGAGAACACCAACACTGTGTGAGGGAGAACACTGTGAGGGAGAACACCAACACTGTGTGAGGGAGAACACTGTGAGGGAGAACACCAACACTGTGTGAGGGAGAACACCAACACTGTGTGAGGGAGAACACCAACACTGTGTGAGGAAGAACACCAACACTGTGTGAGGGAGACCACTGTGTGAGGGAGACCACTGTGTGAGGGAGAACACCAACACTGTGTGAGGGAGAACACCAACACTGTGTGAGGAGAGAACACCAACACTGTGTGAGGAAGAACACCAACACTGTGTGAGGGAGACCACTGTGTGAGGGAGAACACCAACACTGTGTGAGGGAGAACACCAACACTGTGTGAGGGAGACCACTGTGTGAGGGAGAACACCAACACTGTGTGAGGAAGAACACCAACACTGTGTGAGGGAGAACACTGTGTGAGGGAGAACACCAACACTGTGTGAGGGAAAACACTGTGAGGGAGAACACCAACACTGTGTGAGGGAGAACACTGTGTGAGGAAGAACACCAACACTGTGTGAGGGAGAACACTGTGTGAGGGAGAACACCAACACTGTGTGAGGGAGAACACTGTGTGAGGGAGAACACCAACACTGTGTGAGGGAGAACACCAACACTGTGTGAGGGAGAACACCACTGTGTGAGGGAGACACCAACACTGTGTGAGGGAGAACACCAACACTGTGTGAGGGAGAACACTGTGAGGGAGAACACCAACACTGTGTGAGGGAGAACACTGTGTGAGGGAGAACACCAACACTGTGTGAGGGAGAACACCAACACTGTGTGAGTGAGAACACCAACACTGTGTGAGGGAGAACACCAACACTGTGTGAGGGAGAACACCAACACTGTGTGAGGGAGAACACCAACACTGTGTGAGGGAGAACACCAACACTGTGTGAGGGAGAACACCAACACTGTGTGAGGAGAACACCAACACTGTGTGAGGGAGAACACCAACACTGTGTGAGGGAGAACACTGTGTGAGGGAGAACAGTGTGTGAGAGAGAACACTGTGAGGGAGAACACTGTGACGGAGAACACTGTGAGGGAGAACACTGTGACGGAGAACACTGTGAGGGAGAACACTGTGAGGGAGAACACTGTGAGGGAGAACACCAACACTGTGTGAGGAAGAACACCAACACTGTGTGAGGGAGAACACCAACACTGTGTGAGTGAGAACACCAACACTGTGTGAGGGAGAACACCAACACTGTGTGAGGGAGAACACTGTGTGAGGGAGAACACCAACACTGTGTGAGGGAGAACACCAACACTGTGTGAGGGAGAACACCAACACTGGTGAGGGAGAACACCAACACTGTGTGAGGGAGAACACCAACACTGTGTGAGGGAGAACACTGTGTGAGGGAGAACACCAACACTGTGTGAGGGAGAACACCAAACACTGTGTGAGGGAGAACACCAACACTGTGTGAGGGAGAACACTGTGTGAGGGAGAACACCAACACTGTGTGAAGGAGAACACCAACACTGTGTGAGGGAGAACAGTGTGTGAGGGAGAACACCAACACTGTGTGAGGGAGAACACCAACACTGTGTGAGGGAGAACACCAACACTGTGTGAGGGAGAACACGTGTGTGAGAGAGAACACTGTGAGGGAGAACACTGTGAGGGAGAACACTGTGAGGGAGAACACTGTGAGGGAGAACACTGTGAGAGAGAACACTGTGAGGGAGAACACTGTGAGAGAGAACACTGTGAGGGAGAACACTGTGAGGGAGAACACTGTGAGGGAGAACACTGTGAGGGAGAACACCAACACTGTGTGAGGGAGAACACCAACACTGTGTGAGGGAGAACACCAACACTGTGTGAGGGAGAACACTGTGTGAGGGAGAACACCAACACTGTGTGGGGAGAACACTGTGTGAGGGAGAACACTGTGTGAGGGAGAACACTGTGTGAGGGAGAACACCAACACTGTGTGTGGGAGAACACTGTGTGAGGGAGAACACTGTGAGGGAGAACACTGTGAGGGAGAACACTGTGAGGGAGAACACCAACACTGTGTGAGGGAGAACACCAACACTGTGTGAGGGAGAACACCAACACTGTGTGAGGGAGAAACACTGTGTGAGGGAGAACAACAACACTGTGTGGGAGAACACTAACACTGTGTGAGGGAGAACACCAACACTGTGTGTGGGAGAACACTAACACTGTGTGAGGGAGAACACTGTGTGAGGGAGAACAGTGTGTGAGAGAGAACACTGTGGGGGAGAACACTGTGAGGGAGAACACTGTGAGGGAGAACACTGTGTGAGGGAGAACAGTGTGTGAGAGAGAACACTGTGAGGGAGAACACTGTGAGGGAGAACACTGTGAGGGAGAACACAGTGTTCTCCCTCACACAGTGTTAGTGTTCTCCCACACACAGTGTTGGTGTTCTCCCTCACACAGTGTTAGTGTTCTCCCACACACAGTGTTGGTGTTCTCCTCACACAGTGTTCTCCCTCACACAGTGTGGGTTTCTCCCTCACACAGTGTTGGTGTTCTCCCTCACACAGTGTTGGTGTTCTCCCTCACAGTGTTCTCCCTCACAGTGTTCTCCCTCACAGTGTTCTCCCTCACACAGTGTTCTCCCACACACAGTGTGGTGTTCTCCCTCACACAGTGTTCTCCCTCACACAGTGTTCTCCCTCACACAGTGTTCTCCCACACACAGTGTTGGTGTTCTCCCTCACACAGTGTTCTCCCTCACACAGTGTTGGTGTTCTCCCTCACACAGTGTTGGTGTTCTCCCTCACACAGTGTTGGTGTTCTCCCTCACAGTGTTCTCCCTCACAGTGTTCTCCCTCACAGTGTTCTCCCTCACAGTGTTCTCTCTCACAGTGTTCTCCCTCACAGTGTTCTCTCTCACAGTGTTCTCCCTCACAGTGTTCTCCCTCACAGTGTTCTCCCTCACAGTGTTCTCCCTCACAGTGTTCTCTCTCACACACTGTTCTCCCTCACACAGTGTTGGTGTTCTCCCTCACACAGTGTTGGTGTTCTCCCTCACACAGTGTTGGTGTTCTCCCTCACACATGTTCTCGCTCACATAGTGTTGGTGTTCTCCTCACACAGTTGTGTTCTCCCTCACACACTGTTCTCCCTCACACAGTGTTGGTGTTCTCCCTCACACAGTGTTGGTGTTCTCCCTCACACAGTGTTGGTGTTCTCCCTCACACAGTGTTCTCCTCACACAGTGTTGGTGTTCTCCCTCACAGTGTTGGTGTTCTCCTCACACAGTGTTGGTGTTCTCCCTCACACAGTGTTGGTGTTCTCCCTCACACAGTGTTGGTGTTCTCCCTCACACAGTGTTCTCCCTCACACAGTGTTGGTGTTCTCCCTCACACAGTGTTGGTGTTCTCACTCACACAGTGTTGGTGTTCTCCCTCACACAGTGTTGGTGTTCTTCCTCACACAGTGTTTGGTTCTCCCTCACAGTGTTCTCCCTCACAGTGTTCTCCCTCACAGTGTTCTCCGTCACAGTGTTCTCCCTCACAGTGTTCTCCGTCACAGTGTTCTCCCTCACAGTGTTCTCTCTCACACACTGTTCTCCCTCACACAGTGTTCTCCCTCACACAGTGTTGGTGTTCTCCCTCACACAGTGTGGTGTTCTCCCTCACACAGTGTTGGTGTTCTCCCTCACACAGTGTTGGTGTTCTCCCTCACACAGTGTTGGTGTTCTCCCTCACACAGTGTTGGTGTTCTCCCTCACACAGTGTTGGTGTTCTCCCTCACACAGTGTTGGTGTTCTCACTCACACAGTGTTGGTGTTCTCCCTCACACAGTGTTGGTGTTCTCCCTCACACAGTGTTCTCCCTCACACAGTGTTGGTGTTCTCCCTCACAGTGTTCTCCCTCACACAGTGTTGGTGTTCTCCCTCACACAGTGTTGGTGATCTCCCTCACACAGTGCTGGTGTTCTCCCTCACACAGTGTTGGTGTTCTCCCTCACACAGTGTTGGTGTTCTCCCTCACACAGTGTTCTCCTCACACAGTGTTGGTGTTCTCCCTCACACAGTGTTCTCCCTCACACAGTGTTGGTGTTCTCCTCACACAGTGTTCTCCCTCACACAGTGTTGGTGTTCTCCCTCACAGTGTTTTCCCTCACACAGTGTTGGTGTTCTCCCTCACACAGTGTTCTCCCTCACACAGTGTTGGTGTTCTTCCTCACACAGTGTTGGTGTTCTCCCTCACACAGTGGTCTCCGTCACACAGTGTTGGTGTTCTCCTCACACAGTGTTGGTGTTTCCCTCACACAGTGGTCTCCCTCACACAGTGTTGGTGTTCTCCTCACACAGTGTTGGTGTTCTTCCTCACACAGTGTTGGTGTTCTCCCTCACACAGTGTTGATGTTCTCCCTCACACAGTGGTCTCCCTCACACAGTGGTCTCCCTCACACAGTGTTGGTGTTCTTCCTCACACAGTGTTGGTGTTCTCCCTCACACAGTGTTGGTGTTCTCCCTCACACAGTGTTGGTGTTCTCCCTCACAGTGTTCTCCCTCACACAGTGTTGGTGTTCTCCCTCACAGTGTTCTCCTCACACAGTGTTGGTGTTCTCCCTCACAGTGTTCTCCCTCACACAGTGTTGGTGTTCTCCCTCACACAGTGTTTTCCCTCACACAGTGTTGGTGTTCTCCTTCACACAGTGTTCTCCCTCACACAGTGTTGGTGTTCTCCTCACACAGTGTTGGTGTTCTCCCTCACACAGTGTTGGTGTTCTCCCACACAGTGTTGGTGTTCTCCTCACACAGTGTTGGTGTTCTCCCTCACAGTGTTTCCCTCACACAGTGTTCTCCCTCACACAGTGTTGGTGTTCTCCCTCACACAGTGTTCTCCCTCACACAGTGTTGGTGTTCTCCCTCACACAGTGTTCTCCCTCACACAGTATTGGTGTTCTTCCTCACACAGTGTGGTGTTCTCCCTCACACAGTGTTGGTGTTCTCCCTCACACAGTGTTGGTGTTCTCCCACACAGTGTTGGTGTTCTCCCTCACAGTGTTCTCCCTCACAGTGTTGGTGTTCTCCCTCACAGTGTTCTCCCTCACACAGTGTTCTCCCTCACACAGTGTTGGTGTTCTCCCTCACACAGTGTTCTCCCTCACACAGTGTTGGTGTTCTCCCTCACACAGTGTTGGTGTTCTCCCTCACACAGTGTTGGTGTTCTCCCTCACACAGTCTTGGTGTTCTCCCTCACACAGTGTTGGTGTTCTCCCTCACAGTAATCTCCCTCACACAGTGTTGGTGTTCTCCCTCACACAGTGTTGGTGTTCTCCCTCTCACAGTGTTGGTGTTCTCCCTCACACAGTGTTGGTGTTCTCCCTCACACAGTGTTGGTGTTCTCCCACACAGTGTTGGTGTTCTCCCTCACAGTGTTCTCCCTCACACAGTGTTGTTCTCCCTCACAGTGTTCTCCCTCACACAGTGTTCTCCCTCACACAGTGTTGGTGTTCTCCCTCACACAGTGTTGGTGTTCTCCCTCACAGTGTTCTCCCTCACACAGTGCTGGTGTTCTCCCTCACAGTGTTCTCCCTCACACAGTGTGGTGTTCTCCCTCACAGAGTGTTGGTGTTCTCCCTCACAGTGTTCTCCCTCACACAGTGTTCTCCTCACACAGTGTTCTCCCTCACACAGTGTTGGGTTCTCTCTCACAGTGTTCTCCTCACGCAGTGTGGTGTTCTCTCTCACAGTGTTCTCCCTCACACAGGTTCTCCCTCACACAGTGTTGGTGTTCTCCCTCACACAGTGTTGGTGTTCTCCTCACACAGTGTTGGTGTTCTCCCTCACACAGTGTTGGTGTTCTCCCTCACACAGTGTTGGTGTTCTGCCTCACACAGTGTTTCCCTCACACAGTGTCTCCCTCACACAGTGTTCTCCCTCACACAGGGTTCTCCCTCACACAGTGTTCTCCCTCACACAGTGTTGGTGTTCTCCCTCACACAGTGTTCTCCCTCACAGTGTTCTCCCTCACACAGTGTGGTGTTCTCCCTCACAGTGTTCCCTCACACAGTGTTGGTGTTCTCCCTCACACAGTGTTGGTGTTCTCCCTCACACAGTGTTGGTGTTCTCCCTCACACAGTGTTGGTGTTCTCCCTCACACAGTGTTGGTGTTCTCCCTCACACAGTGTTGGTGTTCTCCCTCACAGTGTTCTCCCTCACACAGTGTTGGTNGGGAGTGGATAGGCACACCCTCCTCTATTTTCCATTCCTCCCTCGTCCTGTCTAAACTCGATTATGGTTGCCCTGCATACTCTTCTGCTTCTCCTTCTACTCTTTGCCGTCTTGATTCTTTGTACCATACTGGGTTGCGCCTCAGTTCGGGTGCTTTTCGTTCAACTCCTACCCTCAGCTTGTACGCTGACACTGGCTTCCTGTCTCTTCGGGACAACCATAATCACTACAGTCTTCGCAATCTTGCACGATCCTTACAGCATCCTCACTCTCGCTTCTATCGTGCTTTGACTTTTACCCCTTCTGTAGTTCCTGTTCCTCTTCACCTCCTTCCTCTTTCTGTCCGTTTGTCTCGCCTACAAGATTCTCTTTCGGTTCATATTACCAATGTTTCTCCTCGTATTGTTCCATCCTTGCCCCCGTGGAGGGTCCCCCTTCCCAAATTTTGTGCTTCTCTGACCCGCATTACTAAAGCTTTTACCCCTCCTACGGTTCTAAAACGTCTCTTCCTTGAGCACTTTTCTTCTCCCTCCCACTCCGCCCCCATCTTCACCGATGGGTCTAAGTCTGCTGACGGTGTGGGCTACTGTTGTTTTTCCTGACCACACTTATATGTGTCGCCATCCTCCGGAGGCTAGCATCTTCACAGCAGAACTTTATGCTATTCTCTATGCTCTTCGTCTCCTGCTTTTCTGGTGTCAATCCTCCTTTGTGGTGGTAGTTGACTCTCATAATGCCGTCATGGCTTTAGGGTCCTTTAATCCAGTCCACCCGGTGGTCATCGAGATTCAACATTGGTGTGTATTATCTGCAGTAAATTTAAGTCAGTTGAGTTTTGCTGGGTTCCCAGTCATGTTGGTGTCTCTTTAAATGAGCGTGCGGATGCTGCCTTTAAGGTAGATATCCACACTTGTCCCATCTCCCGTAAAGGTATTCCTTATTCCGACTTTTACCCAAGTATTCATGCCTCCATCCTTGCCCGCTGGCAGAGTTGTTGGTCTTCTGTTATTCGTAACAAACTGCGAACTCTTCAGAGTCGTGTGTCCCTGTGGCCTTATTCCTACCACCGTAACCGGAGGTGGGAAACGACTCTGGCTAGGTTACGTATTGGCCATACCCGTTTAACTCACGGTCACTTAATGGAGCGCCGCCTGCTCCTTATTGTCCAAATTGCATTGTCCCTCTTACAGTCGTGCATATCCTTGTTGAATGTCCAGACTTCCAGGACGAGCGTGTGTCTTGTTTTCCGACTGTCCCTCGCGGTCGCCTGTCCCTCGATAGAATTCTTGGCGACTCGGATACTTTTGATATCGTTCACCTTATGGGTCTCTGTTCTCGTATTGGCATCCTTGGTGATATTTAGCGCCCTCTGATTAACCCGCACATTTGATGGTGCTACATAGCCTTCCCGGTTTCGTGCCTTCTATTGATAATTACTTACTTACTTAGTATACCCAGTACCACCAGTTGTGTCTATATACCCAGTACCACCAGTTGTGTCTAGTATACCCAGTACCACCAGTTGTGTCTAGTATACCCAGTACCACCAGTTGTGTCTAGTATACCCAGTACCACCAGTTGTGTCTAGTATACCCAGTACCACCAGTTGTGTCTAGTGTACCCAATACCACCAGTTGTGTCTAGTATACCCAGTACCACCAGTTGTGTCTAGTATACCCAGTACCACCAGTTGTGTCTAGTATACCCAGTACCACCAGTTGTGTCTAGTATACCCAGTACCACCAGTTGTGTCTAGTATACCCAGTACCACCAGTTGTGTCTAGTATACCCAGTACCACCAGTTGTGTCTAGTATACCCAGTACCACCAGTTGTGTCTAGTATACCCAGTACCACCAGTTGTGTCTAGTATACCCAATACCACCAGTTGTGTCTAGTATACCCAGTACCACCAGTTGTGTCTAGTATACCCAGTACCACCAGTTGTGTCTAGTATACCCAGTACCACCAGTTGTGTCTAGTATACCTAGTACCACCAGTTGTGTCTAGTATACCCAGTACCACCAGTGTGTCTCTAGTATACCCAGTACCACCAGTTGTGTCTAGTATACCCAGTACCACCAGTTGTGTCTAGTATACCCAGTACCACCAGTTGTGTCTAGTATACCCAGTACCACCAGTTGTGTCTAGTATACCCAGTACCACCAGTTGTGTCTAGTATACCCAGTACCACCAGTTGTGTCTAGTATACCCAGTACCACCAGTTGTGTCTAGTATACCCAGTACCACCAGTTGTGTCTAGTATACCCAGTACCACCAGTTGTGTCTAGTATACCCAGTACCACCAGTTGTGTCTAGTATACCCAGTACCACCAGTTGTGTCTAGTATACCCAGTACCACCAGTTGTGTCTAGTATACCCAGTACCACCAGTTGTGTCTAGTATACCCAGTACCACCAGTTGTTGTTTCTAGTATACCCAGTACCACCAGTTGTGTCTAGTATACCCAGTACCACCAGTTGTGTCTAGTATACCCAGTACCACCAGTTGTGTCTAGTATACCCAGTACCACCAGTTGTGTCTAGTATACCCAGTACCACCAGTTGTGTCTAGTATACCCAGTACCACCAGTTGTGTCTAGTATACCCAGTACCACCAGTTGTGTCTAGTATACCCAGTACCACCAGTTGTGTCTAGTATACCCAGTACCACCAGTTGTGTCTAGTATACCCAGTACCACCAGTTGTGTCTAGTATACCCAGTACCACCAGTTGTGTCTAGTATACCCAGTACACAGTTGTTGTGTCTAGTATACCCAGTACCACCAGTTGTGTCTAGTATACCCAGTACCACCAGTTGTGTCTAGTATACCCAGTACCACCAGTTGTGTCTAGTATACCCAGTACCACCAGTTGTGTCTAGTATACCCAGTACCACCAGTTGTGTCTAGTATACCCAGTACCACCAGTTGTGTCTAGTATACCCAGTACCCCAGTTGTGTCTAGTATACCCAGTACCACCAGTTGTGTCTAGTATACCCAGTACCACCAGTTGTGTCTAGTATACCCAGTACCACCAGTTGTGTCTAGTATACCCAGTACCACCAGTTGTGTCTAGTATACCCAGTACCACCAGTTGTGTCTAGTATACCCAGTACCACCAGTTGTGTCTAGTATACCCAGTACCACCAGTTGTGTCTAGTATACCCAGTACCACCAGTTGTGTCTAGTATACCCAGTACCACCAGTTGTGTCTAGTATACCCAGTACCACCAGTTGTGTCTAGTATACCCAGTACCACCAGTTGTGTCTAGTATACCCAGTACCACCAGTTGTGTCTAGTATACCCAGTACCACCAGTTGTGTCTAGTATACCCAGTACCACCAGTTGTGTCTAGTATACCCAGTACCACCAGTTGTGTCTAGTATACCCAGTACCACCAGTTGTGTCTAGTATACCCAGTACCACCAGTTGTGTCTAGTATACCCAGTACCACCAGTTGTGTCTAGTATACCCAGTACCACCAGTTGTGTCTAGTATACCCAGTACCACCAGTTGTGTCTAGTATACCCAGTACCACCAGTTGTGTCTAGTATACCCAGTACCCCCAGTTGTGTCTAGTATACCCAGTACCCCCAGTTGTGTCTAGTATACCCAGTACCACCAGTTGTGTCTAGTATACCCAGTACCACCAGTTGTGTCTAGTATACCCAGTACCACCAGTTGTGTCTAGTATACCCAGTACCACCAGTTGTGTCTAGTATACCCAGTACCACCAGTTGTGTCTAGTATACCCAGTACCACCAGTTGTGTCTAGTATACCCAGTACCACCAGTTGTGTCTAGTATACCCAGTACCACCAGTTGTGTCTAGTATACCCAGTACCACCACCAGTTGTGTCTCTAGTATACCACAGTACCACCAGTTGTGTCTAGTATACCCAGTACCACCAGTTGTGTCTAGTATACCCAGTACCACCAGTTGTGTCTAGTATACCCAGTACCACCAGTTGTGTCTAGTATACCCAGTACCACCAGTTGTGTCTAGTATACCCAGTACCACCAGTTGTGTCTAGTATACCCAGTACCACCAGTTGTGTCTAGTATACCCAGTACCACCAGTTGTGTCTAGTATACCCAGTACCACCAGTTGTGTCTAGTATACCCAGTACCACCAGTTGTGTCTAGTATACCCAGTACCACCAGTTGTGTCTAGTATACCCAGTACCACCAGTTGTGTCTAGTATACCCAGTACCACCAGTTGTGTCTAGTATACCCAGTACCACCAGTGTGTCTAGTATACCCAGTACCACCAGTTGTGTCTAGTATACCCAGTACCACCAGTTGTGTCTAGTATACCCAGTACCACCAGTTGTGTCTAGTATACCCAGTACCACCAGTTGTGTCTAGTATACCCAGTACCACCAGTTGTGTCTAGTATACCCAGTACCACCAGTTGTGTCTAGTATACCCAGTACCACCAGTTGTGTCTAGTATACCCAGTACCACCAGTTGTGTCTAGTATACCCAGTACCACCAGTTGTGTCTAGTATACCCAGTACCACCAGTTGTGTCTAGTATACCCAGTACCACCAGTTGTGTCTAGTATACCCAGTACCACCAGTTGTGTCTAGTATACCCAGTACCACCAGTTGTGTCTAGTATACCCAGTACCACCAGTTGTGTCTAGTATACCCAGTACCACCAGTTGTGTCTAGTATACCCAGTACCACCAGTTGTGTCTAGTATACCCAGTACCACCAGTTGTGTCTAGTATACCCAGTACCACCAGTTGTGTCGTATACCCAGTACCACCAGTTGTGTCTAGTATACCCAGTACCACCAGTTGTGTCTAGTATACCCAGTACCACCAGTTGTGTCTAGTATACCCAGTACCACCAGTTGTGTCTAGTATACCCAGTACCACCAGTTGTGTCTAGTATACCCAGTACCACCAGTTGTGTCTAGTATACCCAGTACCACCAGTTGTGTCTAGTATACCCAGTACCACCAGTTGTGTCTAGTATACCCAGTACCACCAGTTGTGTCTAGTATACCCAGTACCACCAGTTGTGTCTAGTATACCCAGTACCACCAGTTGTGTCTAGTATACCCAGTACCACCAGTTGTGTCTAGTATACCCAGTACCACCAGTTGTGTCTAGTATAACCCAGTACCACCAGTTGTGTCTAGTATACCCAGTACCACCAGTTGTGTCTAGTATACCCAGTACCACCAGTTGTGTCTAGTATACCCAGTACCACCAGTTGTGTCTAGTATACCCAGTCCCACCAGTTGTGTCTAGTATACCCAGTACCACCAGTTGTGTTTAGTATACCCAGTACCACCTGTTGTGTCTAGTATACCCAGTACCACCAGTTGTGTCTAGTATACCCAGTACCACCAGTTGTGTCTAGTATACCCAGTACCACCAGTTGTGTCTAGTAACCCAGTACCACCAGTTGTGTCTAGTATACCCAGTACCACCAGT
>WNGS01000030.1:93894-150975 GCA_020271785.1 Procambarus virginalis
CCACCAGTTGTGTCTAGTATACCCAGTCCCCCCAGTTGTGTCTAGTATACCCAGTACCACCAGTTGTGTCTAGTATACCCAGTCCACCAGTTGTGTCTAGTATACCCAGTACCACCAGTTGTGTCTAGTATACCCAGTCCCCCCAGTTGTGTCTAGTATACCCAGTACCACCAGTTGTGTCTAGTATACCCAGTACCACCAGTTGTGTCTAGTATACCCAGTACCACCAGTTGTGTCTAGTATACCCAGTACACCAGTTGTGTCTAGTATACCCAGTACCACCATTGTGTCTAGTATACCCAGTACCACCAGTTGTGTCTAGTATACCCAGTACCACCAGTTGTGTCTAGTATACCCAGTCCACCAGTTGTTCTAGTATACCCAGTACCACCAGTTGTGTCTAGTATACCCAGTACCACCAGTTGTGTCTAGTATACCAGTACCCACCAGTTGTGTCTAGTATCCCAGTACCACCAGTTGTGTCTAGTATACCCAGTACCACCAGTTGTGTCTAGTATACCCAGTACCACCAGTTGTGTCTAGTATACCCAGTACCACCAGTTGTGTCTAGTATACCCAGTACCACCAGTTGTGTCTAGTATACCCAGTCCCACCAGTTGTGTCTAGTATACCCAGTCCACAGTTGTGTCTAGTATACCCAGTCCACCAGTTGTGTCTAGTATACCCAGTACCACCAGTTTGTGTCTAGTATACCCAGTACCACCAGTTGTGTCTAGTATACCCAGTACCACCAGTTGTGTCTATATACCCAGTACACCAGTTGTGTCTAGTATACCCAGTACCACCAGTTGTGTCTAGTATACCCAGTACCACCAGTTGTGTCTAGTATACCCAGTACCACCAGTTGTGTCTAGTATACCCAGTACCACCAGTTGTGTCTAGTATACCCAGTACCACCAGTTGTGTCTAGTATACCCAGTACCACCAGTTGTGTCTAGTATACCAGTACCCCCAGTTGTGTCTAGTATACCCAGTACCACCAGTTGTGTCTAGTATACCCAGTACCACCAGTTGTGTCTAGTATACCCAGTACCACCAGTTGTGTCTAGTATACCCAGTACCACCAGTTGTGTCTAGTTAACCAGTACCCACCAGTTGTGTCTAGTATACCCAGTACCCCACAGTTGTGTCTAGTATACCCAGTACCCACCAGTTGTGTCTAGTATACCCAGTACCACCAGTTGTGTCTAGTATACCCAGTACCACCAGTTGTGTCTAGTATACCCAGTACCCACCCAGTTATGTCCTCTTGTCTAGTATACCCAGTACCCACCAGTTGTGTCTAGTACCCAGTACCCCCAGTTGTGTCTAGTATACCCAGTACCACCAGTTGTGTCTAGTTACCCAGTACCACCAGTTGTGTGTCTAGTATACCCAGTACCACCAGTTGTGTCTAGTATACCCAGTACCACCAGTTGTGTCTAGTATACCCAGTACCACCAGTTGTGTCTAGTATACCCAGTCCCACCAGTTGTGTCTAGTATACCCAGTACCACCAGTTGTGTCTAGTATACCCAGTACCACAGTTGTGTCTAGTATACCCAGTACCACCAGTTGTGTCTAGTATACCCAGTCCCACCAGTTGTGTCTAGTATACCCAGTACCACCAGTTGTGTCTAGTATACCCAGTACCACCAGTTGTGTCTAGTATACCCAGTACCACCAGTTGTGTCTAGTATACCCAGTACCACCAGTTGTGTCTAGTATACCCAGTACCACCAGTTGTGTCTAGTATACCCAGTACCCCAGTTGTGTCTAGTATACCCAGTACCACCAGTTGTGTCTAGTATACCCAGTACCACCAGTTGTGTCTAGTATACCCAGTACCACCAGTTGTGTCTAGTATACCCAGTACCACCAGTTGTGTCTAGTATACCCAGTACCACCAGTTGTGTCTAGTATACCCAGTACCACCAGTTGTGTCTAGTATACCCAGTACCACCAGTTGTGTCTAGTATACCCAGTACCACCAGTTGTGTCTAGTATACCCAGTACCACCAGTTGTGTCTAGTATACCCAGTACCACCAGTTGTGTCTAGTATACCCAGTACCACCAGTTGTGTCTAGTATACCCAGTACCACCAGTTGTGTCTAGTATACCCAGTCCACCAGTTGTGTCTAGTATACCCAGTACCACCAGTTGTGTCTAGTATACCCAGTACCACCAGTTGTGTCTAGTATACCCAGTACCACCAGTTGTGTCTAGTATACCCAGTACCACCAGTTGTGTCTAGTATACCCAGTACCACCAGTTGTGTCTAGTATACCCAGTACCACCAGTTGTGTCTAGTATACCCAGTACCACCAGTTGTGTCTAGTATACCCAGTACCACCAGTTGTGTCTAGTATACCCAGTACCACCAGTTGTGTCTAGTATACCCAGTACCACCAGTTGTGTCTAGTATACCCAGTACCACCAGTTGTGTCTAGTATACCCAGTACCACCAGTTGTGTCTAGTATACCCAGTACCACCAGTTGTGTCTAGTATACCCAGTACCACCAGTTGTGTCTAGTATACCCAGTACCACCAGTTGTGTCTAGTATACCCAGTCCCACCAGTTGTGTCTAGTATACCCAGTACCACCAGTTGTGTCTAGTATACCCAGTACCACCAGTTGTGTCTAGTATACCCAGTACCACCAGTTGTGTCTAGTATACCAGTACCACCAGTTGTGTCTAGTATACCCAGTACCACCAGTTGTGTCTAGTATACCCAGTACCACCAGTTGTGTCTAGTATACCCAGTACCACCAGTTGTGTCTAGTATACCCAGTACCACCAGTTGTGTCTAGTATACCCAGTACCACCAGTTGTGTCTAGTATACCCAGTACCACCAGTTGTGTCTAGTATACCCAGTACCACCAGTTGTGTCTAGTATACCCAGTACCACCAGTTGTGTCTAGTATACCCAGTACCACCAGTTGTGTCTAGTATACCCAGTACCACCAGTTGTGTCTAGTATACCCAGTCCCACCAGTTGTGTCTAGTATACCCAGTACCACCAGTTGTGTCTAGTATACCCAGTACCACCAGTTGTGTCTAGTATACCCAGTACCACCAGTTGTGTCTAGTATACCCAGTACCACCAGTTGTGTCTAGTATACCCAGTACCACCAGTTGTGTCTAGTATACCCAGTACCACCAGTTGTGTCTAGTATACCCAGTACCACCAGTTGTGTCTAGTATACCCAGTACCACCAGTTGTGTCTAGTATACCCAGTACCACCAGTTGTGTCTAGTATACCCAGTACCACCAGTTGTGTCTAGTATACCCAGTACCACCAGTTGTGTCTAGTATACCCAGTACCACCAGTTGTGTCTAGTATACCCAGTCCCCCCAGTTGTGTCTAGTATACCCAGTACCACCAGTTGTGTCTAGTATACCCAGTCCCCCCAGTTGTGTCTAGTATACCCAGTACCACCAGTTGTGTCTAGTATACCCAGTCCCCCCAGTTGTGTCTAGTATACCCAGTACCACCAGTTGTGTCTAGTATACCCAGTCCCACCAGTTGTGTCTAGTATACCCAGTACCACCAGTTGTGTCTAGTATACCCAGTCCCACCAGTTGTGTCTAGTATACCCAGTACCACCAGTTGTGTCTAGTATACCCAGTACCACCAGTTGTGTCTAGTATACCCAGTCCCCCCAGTTGTGTCTAGTATACCCAGTACCACCAGTTGTGTCTAGTATACCCAGTACCACCAGTTGTGTCTAGTATACCCAGTCCCCCCAGTTGTGTCTAGTATACCCAGTACCACCAGTTGTGTCTAGTATACCCAGTCCCCCAGTTGTGTCTAGTATACCCAGTCCCACCAGTTGTGTCTAGTATACCCAGTCCCCCCAGTTGTGTCTAGTATACCCAGTCCCACCAGTTGTGTCTAGTATACCCAGTCCCCCCAGTTGTGTCTAGTATACCCAGTACCACCAGTTGTGTCTAGTATACCCAGTACCACCAGTTGTGTCTAGTATACCCAGTACCACCAGTTGTGTCTAGTATACCCAGTCCCCCCAGTTGTGTCTAGTATACCCAGTACCACCAGTTGTGTCTAGTATACCCAGTACCACCAGTTGTGTCTAGTATACCCAGTACCACCAGTTGTGTCTAGTATACCCAGTCCCACCAGTTGTGTCTAGTATACCCAGTCCCACCAGTTGTGTCTAGTATACCCAGTACCACCAGTTGTGTCTAGTATACCCAGTACCACCAGTTGTGTCTAGTATACCCAGTACCACCAGTTGTGTCTAGTATACCCAGTACCACCAGTTGTGTCTAGTATACCCAGTCCCCCCAGTTGTGTCTAGTATACCCAGTACCACCAGTTGTGTCTAGTATACCCAGTACCACCAGTTGTGTCTAGTATACCCAGTCCACCAGTTGTGTCTAGTATACCCAGTACCACCAGTTGTGTCTAGTATACCCAGTCCCCCAGTTGTGTCTAGTATACCCAGTACCACCAGTTGTGTCTAGTATACCCAGTCCCCCCAGTTGTGTCTAGTATACCCAGTCCACCAGTTGTGTCTAGTATACCCAGTACCACCAGTTGTGTCTAGTATACCCAGTCCCCCCAGTTGTGTCTAGTATACCCAGTACCACCAGTTGTGTCTAGTATACCCAGTACCACCAGTTGTGTCTAGTATACCCAGTCCCCCCAGTTGTGTCTAGTATACCCAGTACCACCAGTTGTGTCTAGTATACCCAGTCCCCCAGTTGTGTCTAGTATACCCAGTCCCACCAGTTGTGTCTAGTATACCCAGTCCCCCAGTTGTGTCTAGTATACCCAGTCCCACCAGTTGTGTCTAGTATACCCAGTCCCCCCAGTTGTGTCTAGTATACCCAGTACCACCAGTTGTGTCTAGTATACCCAGTACCACCAGTTGTGTCTAGTATACCCAGTACCACCAGTTGTGTCTAGTATACCCAGTACCACCAGTTGTGTCTAGTATACCCAGTACCACCAGTTGTGTCTAGTATACCCAGTACCACCAGTTGTGTCTAGTATACCCAGTACCACCAGTTGTGTCTAGTATACCCAGTACCACCAGTTGTGTCTAGTATACCCAGTACCACCAGTTGTGTCTAGTATACCCAGTACCACCAGTTGTGTCTAGTATACCCAGTACCACCAGTTGTGTCTAGTATACCCAGTACCACCAGTTGTGTCTAGTATACCCAGTACCACCAGTTGTGTCTAGTATACCCAGTACCACCAGTTGTGTCTAGTATACCCAGTCCCACCAGTTGTGTCTAGTATACCCAGTACCACCAGTTGTGTCTAGTATACCCAGTACCACCAGTTGTGTCTAGTATACCCAGTACCACCAGTTGTGTCTAGTATACCCAGTACCACCAGTTGTGTCTAGTATACCCAGTACCACCAGTTGTGTCTAGTATACCCAGTACCACCAGTTGTGTCTAGTATACCCAGTACCACCAGTTGTGTCTAGTATACCCAGTACCACCAGTTGTGTCTAGTATACCCAGTACCACCAGTTGTGTCTAGTATACCCAGTACCACCAGTTGTGTCTAGTATACCCAGTACCACCAGTTGTGTCTAGTATACCCAGTACCACCAGTTGTGTCTAGTATACCCAGTCCCCCCAGTTGTGTCTAGTATACCCAGTACCACCAGTTGTGTCTAGTATACCCAGTACCCCCAGTTGTGTCTAGTATACCCAGTCCCACCAGTTGTGTCTAGTATACCCAGTCCCCACCAGTTGTGTCTAGTATACCCAGTCCCACCAGTTGTGTCTAGTATACCCAGTCCCACCAGTTGTGTCTAGTATACCCAGTACCACCAGTTGTGTCTAGTATACCCAGTCCCACCAGTTGTGTCTAGTATACCCAGTACCACCAGTTGTGTCTAGTATACCCAGTACCACCAGTTGTGTCTAGTATACCCAGTCCCCCAGTTGTGTCTAGTATACCCAGTACCACCAGTTGTGTCTAGTATACCCAGTACCACCAGTTGTGTCTAGTATACCCAGTCCCCCCAGTTGTGTCTAGTATACCCAGTACCACCAGTTGTGTCTAGTATACCCAGTCCCCCAGTTGTGTCTAGTATACCCAGTCCCACCAGTTGTGTCTAGTATACCCAGTCCCCCCAGTTGTGTCTAGTATACCCAGTCCCACCAGTTGTGTCTAGTATACCCAGTCCCCCCAGTTGTGTCTAGTATACCCAGTACCACCAGTTGTGTCTAGTATACCCAGTACCACCAGTTGTGTCTAGTATACCCAGTACCACCAGTTGTGTCTAGTATACCCAGTCCCCCCAGTTGTGTCTAGTATACCCAGTACCACCAGTTGTGTCTAGTATACCCAGTACCACCAGTTGTGTCTAGTATACCCAGTACCACCAGTTGTGTCTAGTATACCCAGTCCACCAGTTGTGTCTAGTATACCCAGTCCCACCAGTTGTGTCTAGTATACCCAGTACCACCAGTTGTGTCTAGTATACCCAGTACCACCAGTTGTGTCTAGTATACCCAGTACCACCAGTTGTGTCTAGTATACCCAGTACCACCAGTTGTGTCTAGTATACCCAGTCCCCCCAGTTGTGTCTAGTATACCCAGTACCACCAGTTGTGTCTAGTATACCCAGTACCACCAGTTGTGTCTAGTATACCCAGTCCTCTCAGTTGTGTCTAGTATACCCAGTACCACCAGTTGTGTCTAGTATACCCAGTCCCCCCAGTTGTGTCTAGTATACCCAGTCCCACCAGTTGTGTCTAGTATACCCAGTCCCCCCAGTTGTGTCTAGTATACCCAGTCCCACCAGTTGTGTCTAGTATACCCAGTACCACCAGTTGTGTCTAGTATACCCAGTCCCCCCAGTTGTGTCTAGTATACCCAGTACCACCAGTTGTGTCTAGTACCCCAGTACCACCAGTTGTGTCTAGTATACCCAGTCCCCCCAGTTGTGTCTAGTATACCCAGTACCACCAGTTGTGTCTAGTATACCCAGTCCCCCAGTTGTGTCTAGTATACCCAGTCCCACCAGTTGTGTCTAGTATACCCAGTCCCCCCAGTTGTGTCTAGTATACCCAGTCCCACCAGTTGTGTCTAGTATACCCAGTCCCCCCAGTTGTGTCTAGTATACCCAGTACCACCAGTTGTGTCTAGTATATCCAGTACCACCAGTTGTGTCTAGTATACCCAGTACCACCAGTTGTGTCTAGTATACTCAGTCCCCCCAGTTGTGTCTAGTATACCCAGTACCACCAGTTGTGTCTAGTATACCCAGTACCACCAGTTGTGTCTAGTATACCCAGTACCACCAGTTGTGTCTAGTATACCCAGTCCCACCATTGTGTCTAGTATACCCAGTCCCCCCAGTTGTGTCTAGTATACCCAGTACCACCAGTTGTGTCTAGTATACCCAGTACCACCAGTTGTGTCTAGTATACCCAGTACCACCAGTTGTGTCTAGTATATCCAGTACCACCAGTTGTGTCTAGTATACCCAGTCCCCCCAGTTGTGTCTAGTATACCCAGTACCACCAGTTGTGTCTAGTATACCCAGTACCACCAGTTGTGTCTAGTATACCCAGTCCACCAGTTGTGTCTAGTATACCCAGTACCACCAGTTGTGTCTAGTATACCCAGTCCCCAAAGTTGTGTTTAGTATACCCAGTCCCACCAGTTGTGTCTAGTATACCCAGTCCCCCCAGTTGTGTCTAGTATACCCAGTCCCACCAGTTGTGTCTAGTATACCCAGTACCACCAGTTGTGTCTAGTATACCCAGTCCCACCAGTTGTGTCTAGTATACCCAGTACCACCAGTTGTGTCTAGTATACCCAGTACCACCAGTTGTGTCTAGTATACCCAGTACCACCAGTTGTGTCTAGTATACCCAGTCCACCAGTTGTGTCTAGTATACCCAGTACCACCAGTTGTGTCTAGTATACCCAGTACCACCAGTTGTGTCTAGTATACCCAGTACCACCAGTTGTGTCTAGTATACCCAGTCCCCCCAGTTGTGTCTAGTATACCCAGTCCCCCCAGTTGTGTCTAGTATACCCAGTACCACAGTTGTGTCTAGTATACCCAGTCCCCCAGTTGTGTCTAGTATACCCAGTACCACCAGTTGTGTCTAGTATACCCAGTACCCCCAGTTGTGTCTAGTATACCCAGTCCACCCAGTTGTGTCTAGTATACCCAGTACCACCAGTTGTGTCTAGTATACCCAGTACCCCAGTTGTGTCTAGTATACCCAGTACCACCAGTTGTGTCTAGTATACCCAGTACCACCAGTTGTGTCTAGTATACCAGTACCACCAGTTGTGTCTAGTATACCCAGTACCACCAGTTGTGTCTAGTATACCCAGTCCCACCAGTTGTGTCTAGTATACCCAGTACCCCCCAGTTGTGTCTAGTATACCCAGTACCACCAGTTGTGTCTAGTATACCCAGTACCACCAGTTGTGTCTAGTATACCCAGTACCACCAGTTGTGTCTAGTATACCCAGTACCACCAGTTGTGTCTAGTATACCCAGTACCCCCAGTTGTGTCTAGTATACCCAGTACCACCACCAGTTGTGTCTAGTATACCCAGTACCACCAGTTGTGTCTAGTATACCCAGTCCCACCAGTTGTGTCTAGTATACCCAGTACCACCAGTTGTGTCTAGTATACCCAGTCCCACCAGTTGTGTCTAGTATACCCAGTACCCACCAGTTGTGTCTAGTATACCCAGTCCCCCCAGTTGTGTCTAGTATACCCAGTACCCACCAGTTGTGTCTAGTATACCCAGTACCACCAGTTGTGTCTAGTATACCCAGTACCACCAGTTGTGTCTAGTATACCCAGTCCCACCAGTGTGTCTAGTATACCCAGTACCACCAGTTGTGTCTAGTATACCCAGTACCACCAGTTGTGTCTAGTATACCCAGTACCACCAGTTGTGTCTAGTATACCCAGTACCACCAGTTGTGTCTAGTATACCCGTACCACCAGTTGTGTCTAGTATACCCAGTCCCCCCAGTTGTGTCTAGTATACCCAGTACCACCAGTTGTGTCTAGTATACCCAGTCCCCAGTTGTGTCTAGTATACCCAGTCCCACCAGTTGTGTCTAGTATACCCAGTACCCCCAGTTGTGTCTAGTATACCCAGTCCCACCAGTTGTGTCTAGTATACCCAGTCCCACCAGTTGTGTCTAGTATACCCAGTACCACCAGTTGTGTCTAGTATACCCAGTACCCCAGTTGTGTCTAGTATACCCAGTACCACCAGTTGTGTCTAGTATACCCAGTACCACCAGTTGTGTCTAGTATACCCAGTACACCAGTTGTGTCTAGTATACCCAGTACAACCAGTTTGTCTAGTATACCCAGTACCACCAGTTGTGTCTAGTATACTCAGTACCACCAGTTGTGTCTAGTATACCCATTCCCACCAGTTGTGTCTAGTATACCCAGTACCACTAGTTGTGTCTAGTATACCCAGTACCACCAGTTGCGTCTAGTATACCCAGAACCACCAGTTGTGTCAAGTATACCCAGTGCCACCAGTTGTGTCTAGTATACCCAGTACCACCAGTTGTGTCTAGTAAACCCAGTACCACCAGTTGTGTCTAGTATACCCAGTACCACCAGTTGTGTCTAGTATACCCAGTACCACCAATTGTGTCTAGTATACCCAGTACCACCAGTGTGTCTAGTATACCCAGTCCACCAGTTGTGTCTAGTATACCCAGTACCACCAGTTGTGTCTAGTATACCCAGTCCCCCTAGTTGTGTCTAGTATACCCAGTACCACCAGTTGTGTCTAGTATACCCAGTACCACCAGTTGTGTCTAGTATACCCAGTACCACCAGTTGTGTCTAGTATACCCAGTACCACCAGTTGTGTCTAGTATACCCAGTACCACCAGTTGTGTCTAGTATACCCAGTACCACCAGTTGTGTCTAGTATACCCAGTACCACCAGTTGTGTCTAGTATACCCAGTACCACCAGTTGTGTCTAGTATACCCAGTACCACCAGTTGTGTCTAGTATACCCAGTACCACCAGTTGTGTCTAGTATACCCAGTACCACCAGTTGTGTCTAGTATACCCAGTACCACCAGTTGTGTCTAGTATACCCAGTACCACCAGTTGTGTCTAGTATACCCAGTCCCACCAGTTGTGTCTAGTATACCCAGTACCACCAGTTGTGTCTAGTATACCCAGTCCCCCAGTTGTGTCTAGTATACCCAGTACCACCAGTTGTGTCTAGTATACCCAGTACCACCAGTTGTGTCTAGTATACCCAGTACCACCAGTTGTGTCTAGTATACCCAGTACCACCAGTTGTGTCTAGTATACCCAGTACCACCAGTTGTGTCTAGTATACCCAGTACCACCAGTTGTGTCTAGTATACCCAGTACCACCAGTTGTGTCTAGTATACCCAGTACCACCAGTTGTGTCTAGTATACCCAGTACCACCAGTTGTGTCTAGTATACCCAGTACCACCAGTTGTGTCTAGTATACCCAGTACCACCAGTTGTGTCTAGTATACCCAGTACCACCAGTTGTGTCTAGTATACCCAGTACCGCCAGTTGTTGTCTCTAGTATACCCAGTACCACCAGTTGTGTCTAGTATACCCAGTACCACCAGTTGTGTCTAGTATACCCAGTACCACCAGTTGTGTCTAGTATACCCAGTACCACCAGTTGCTATATCAATTATTTTAGGTAAGAAGGTGACTTGATCAGCGTTCTACTGACACCTTGACACTGCCCTTAACCCACTTGGTGACGACTGGACAAAATAAAAGAGACAGGATCTGTAATGGATTGGTTCACTGGGAAGGTTTCTTAGTGCTTCTTTGGGCGCCTTATCTGGTGGGTTCATCATTCTGTGCATCATTCAGTGTATCATTCAGTGTATCATTCAGTGTATCATTCAGTGTATCATTCAGTGTATCATTCAGTGTATCATTTAGTGTATCATTCATTGTATCATTCAGTTTATCATTCAGTGTATCATTTAGTGTATCATTCAGTGTATCATTCAGTGTATCATTCATTGCATCATTCATTGCATCATTCATTGTATCATTCAGTGTATCATTCAGTGCATCATTCAGCGCATCATTCATTGCATCATTCAATGCATCATTCATTGTATCATTCATTGCATCATTCAGTGCATCATTCAGTGCATCATTCATTGTATCATTCATTGCATCATTCATTGCATCATTCATTGCATCATTCAGTGCATCATTCAGTGCATCATTCAGTGCATCATTCAGTGCATCATTCATTGCATCATTCATTGCATCATTCAGTGTATCATTCAGTGCATCATTCAGTGCATCATTCATTGTATCATTCATTGCATCATTCATTGCATCATTCATTGCATCATTCAGTGCATCATTCATTGTATCATTCAGTGCATCATTCATTGCATCATTAGGTGTATCATTCATTGTATCATTCATTGCATCATTCATTGCATCATTCATTGTATCATTCATTGCATCATTCATTGCATCATTCATTGCATCATTCATTGCATCATTCAGTGTATCATTCATTGCATCATTCAGTGTATCATTCATTGCATCATTCATTGCATCATTCAGTGCATCATTCAGTGCATCATTCATTGCATCATTCAGTGTATCATTCATTGCATCATTCAGTGCATCATTCATTGCATCATTCAGTGTATCATTCATTGCATCATTCAGTGTATCATTCATTGCATCATTCAGTGTATCATTCAGTGCACCATTCAGTGTATCATTCAGTGCATCATTCAGTGCATCATTCATTGCATCATTCAGTGTATCATTCATTGCATCATTCAGTGTATCATTCATTGCATCATTCAGTGTATCATTCAGTGTATCATGCATTGCATCATTCAGTGCATCATTCATTGCATCATTCATTGCATCATTTATTGCATCATTCAGTGCAATATTCAGTGCAACATTCAGTGCATCATTCAGTGCATCATTCAGTGCAATATTCAGTGCACCATTCAGTGCATCATTCAGTGCACCATTCAGTGCATCATTCAGTGTATCATTCAGTGCATCATTCAGTGTATCATTCAGTGTATCATGCATTGCATCATTCAGTGCATCATTCATTGCATCATTCATTGCATCATTTATTGCATCATTCAGTGCAATATTCAGTGCAACATTCAGTGCATCATTCAGTGCATCATTCAGTGCAATATTCAGTGCACCATTCAGTGCACCATTCAGTGCACCATTCAGTGTATCATTCAGTGTATCATTCAGTGCATCATTCAGTGTATCATTCAGTGTATCATGCATTGCATCATTCAGTGCATCATTCATTGCATCATTCATTGCATCATTTATTGCATCATTCAGTGCACCATTCAGTGCATCATTCAGTGCATCATTCAGTGCACCATTCAGTGCAATATTCAGTGCATCATTCAGTGCACCATTCAGTGCACCATTCAGTGCATCATTCAGTGCACCATTCAGTGCATCATTCAGTGCATCATTCAGTGCACCATTCAGTGCACCATTCAGTGCATCATTCAGTGCACCATTCAGTGCATCATTCAGTGCATCATTCAGTGCACCATTCAGTGCACCATTCAGTGCATCATTCAGTGCACCATTCAGTGCATCATTCAGTGCATCATTCAGTGCACCATTCAGTGCACCATTCAGTGCATCATTCAGTGCACCATTCAGTGCACCATTCAGTGCATCATTCAATGCACCATTCAGTGCATCATTCAGTGCATCATTCAGTGTATCAATCAGTGCACCATTCAGTGCATCATTCATTGCATCATTCAGTGCATCATTCAGTGCACCATTCAGTGCATCATTCATTGCATCATTCAGTGCAATATTCATTGCACCATTCATTGCATCATTCAGCGCATCATTCAGTGCACCATTCAGTGCATCATTCAGTGCATCATTCAGTGCATCATTCAGTGCATCATTCAATGCACCATTCAGTGCATCATTCAGTGCACCATTCAGTGCATCATTCAGTGTATCATTCAGTGCAACATTCAGTGCATCATTCAGCGCATCATTCAGTGCATCATTCAGTGCATCATTCATTGCATCATTCAGTGCATCTTTTAAGGAAAATAGTTAATCACTGCCGAGAGCCGAGACACAGCGACCTACCTTCTCTCACAATGACATAAGTAAATAAGTCCATAAATAAGTCCACTGTGGGCTCACCATAGCCCGTGCTGCTTGGAACTTCTTGTTCCAGGTAGCGAATCTTTAACAACAACAACAACAATCACAATGACAGAGCGGCGTGTGGCAGGGTTGAGCCCAGTAACAGAGCGTGGCAGTGCCGCGGCACCCCACGAGCCCGCGGTGCTCTCAGGACTAACAACGCCCCAGTACAAATTGAAAGATATTAATCCAGATTAGTTCTTTAAATTATAAAAAGTAACGCAAGAGATAACAGCTCCAAGCTCAACATGCCACAATGTTGGACACAAAACAGGAAATACTTTTCACCCATACGGTAATTTACCCAAGGAACCGCCTACCCGCCGATGCCGTAACTGATCAAATATCACTATAGATTTTTTTTATACAGAAAGGTACAGGAGCAGACGACTGCTGACTCCTGTTAGCAGGGTGAGCTTTATCTTGCTACAGCTCACTGTAAGCCTCACGCTAATAGTTCCCCTCAAACACGTCCCGCCCATCGTTTAATAACCAGGTACCCATTCACTGCTGGAAGATAACAGGTGCGCAGTTACAAATTGACGCCTAGTCAATCCTCCCCGGCCAGGATACGAACCCAGGCCAAATACCTTGAGAAGCGCGGCGCTACGGCACTGCTTAAAATTTATATAAACAAATATGTGGGCACGTCGCACCGGGGACATCCTGTTCCAGTTTACACCACTAGAGATGCTGGACCTCAGGTAATTTCAGGTAAACATACATAAGGGATATACACACACTAGACATGAAGAACAACGTGAAAAATACCAAGATATTACCGATATAATAAGCCATGAGGCTGCTTCCTGGCGTCGCCAGCTCTTTTGATGGGAATGTTTCTTCACGGCGAGACTGTACTGGGCCAAGGACTGTACCGGGCAAAGGACTGTACCGGGCAAAGGACTGTACCGGGTCAGGGACTGTACCGGGCCAAGGACTGTACCGGGCCAAGGACTGTACCGGGCAAAGGACTGTACCGGGCAAAGGACTGTACCGGGTCAGGGACTGTACCGGGCCAAGGACTGTACCGGGCCAAGGACTGTACCGGGCAAGGACTGTACCGGGCAAAGGACTGTACCGGGTCAGGGACTGTACCGGGCCAAGGACTGTACCAGGCCAGGGACTGTACCAGGCCAGGGACTGTACTGGGCCAAGGACTGTACCGGGCCATGGACTATACCAGGCCAAGGACTGTACCAGGCCAAGGACTGTACCGGACCAAGAACTGTACCGGACCAAGAACTGTACCGGGCCAAGGACTGTACCAGACCAAGGACTGTACCGAACCAAGAACTGTACCGGGCCATGGACTATACCAGGCCAAGGACTGTACCAGGCCAAGGACTGTACCGGACCAAGAACTGTACCGGGCCAAGGACTGTACCAGACCAAGGACTGTACCGAACCAAGAACTGTACCGGGCCATGGACTATACCAGGCCAAGGACTGTACCAGGCCAAGGACTGTACCGGACCAAGAACTGTACCGGGCCAAGGACTGTACCGGGCCAAGGACTGTACCAGGCCAAGGACTGTACCGGACCAAGAACTGTACCGGGCCAAGGACTGTACCGGACCAAGAACTGTACCGGGCCAAGGACTGTACCAGGCCAAGGACTGTACCGGGCCAGGGACTGTACCGGGCAAAGGACTGTATCAGGCCAAAGACTGTACCAGACCAAGAACTGTACCGGGTCAAGGACTGTACCAGGCCAAGGACTGTACCAGGCCAGGGACTGTACCGGGCCAAGGACTGTACCAGGCCAAGGACTGTACCAGGCCAAGGACTGTACTGGGCCAAGGACTGTACCAGGCCAAGGACTGTACCAGGCCAAGGACTGTACCAGACCAAGAACTGTACCGGGTCAAGGACTGTACCGGGCAAAGGACTGTACCGGGTCAGGGACTGTACCGGGTCAAGGACTGTACCGGGTCAAGTACTGTACCAGGCCAAGGACTGTACCGGACCAAGAACTGTACTGCGTCAAGGACTGTACCAGGCCAAGGACTGTACCAGGCGAGGGACTGTACTGGGCCAAGGACAGTACCAGGCCAAGGACTGTACCGGGCCAAGGACTGTACCAGGCCAAGGACTGTACCAAGTCAGGGACTGTACCGGGCCAAGGACTGTACCGAGCCATGGACTTTACTGGGCCAAGAACTGTACCGGGCAAGGACTGTACAGGGCCAAGAACTGTACCGGGCCAAGAACTGTACCGGGCCAAGAACTGTACCGGACCAAGAACTGTACCAGGTCAAGGACTGTACCAGGTCAGGGACTGTACTGGGCCAAGGATTGTACCGGGCCAAGGACTGTACCGGGCCAAGGACTGTACCGGGCCAAGGACTTTACTGGGCCAAGGACTATACCGGTCCAAGGACTGTACCGGGCCAAGGACTATACCGGTCCAAGGACTGTACTGGGCCAAGGACTGTACCAGGCCAGGGACTGTACCGGGCCAAGGACTCTACCGGGTCNCCAAGGACTTTACTGGGCCAAGGACTATACCGGTCCAAGGACTGTACCGGGCCAAGGACTATACCGGTCCAAGGACTGTACTGGGCCAAGGACTGTACCAGGCCAGGGACTGTACCGGCCAAGGACTCTACCGGGTCAGGGACTGTACCGGGCCAAGGACTGTACCGGGCCAAGGACTGTACCAGGCCAAGGAATGTACTGGACCAAGGACTGTACCGGGTCACGGACTGTACCGGACCAGGGACTGTATTGAGCCAAAGACTGTACTGGGCCAGGGACTGTACCGGGCCAAGGAATGTACCGGGTGAGGGACTGTACCGGGCCAAGGACTTTACCGGTCCAAGGACTGTACTGGTCCAAGGACTGTCCCGGCCAAGGACTGTACCGGGCCAGGGACTGTACCGGGCCAAGAACTGTACTGGGCCAAGGACTGTACCGGGTCAAGAACTGTACCAGGCCAAGGACTGTACCGGTCCAAGGACTGTACTGGTCCAAGGACTGTCCCGGGCCAAGGACTGTACCGGGCCAGGGACTGTACCGGGCCAAGGACGGTACCGGGCCAAGGAATGCACCGGGCCAAGAACTGTACCAGGTCAAGGACTGTACCAGGTCAAGGACTGTACCAGGCCAAGTACTGTACTGGACCAGGAAACTGTACCGGGCTAAGGACTGTACCGGGCCAAGGACTGTACCGGACCAAGGACTGTACCGGGCCAGGGACTGTACCGGACCAAGGACTGTACCAAGCATAGGACTCTTCCGGCCAAAGATTGTACCGGGCCAAGGACTGTACCGGGCCAAGGACTGTACCAGCCAAGGAATGTACTGGACCAAGGACTGTACCGGGTCACGGACTGTACCGGACCAGGGACTGTATTGAGCCAAAGACTGTACTGGGCCAGGGACTGTACCGGGCCAAGGACTGTACTGGGCCAAGGAATGTACCGGGTCAGGGACTGTACCGGGCCAAGGACTTTACCGGTCCAAGGACTTTACCGGGCCAAGGACTGTACCAAGCATAGGACTCTTCCGGGCCAAGGATTGTACCGGGCCAAGGACTGTACCGGGCCAAGGACTGTACCGGGCCAAGGACTGTACCGGGCTAAGGACTGTACCGGGCCACGGACTGTACCTGGGGACAAAGACTGTACCGGGCCAGGGATTGTACCGGACCAAGGACTGTACCGGGCCAAGGACTGTACCAAGTCAGGGACTGTACCGGACCAAGGACTGTACCTGGACAAGGACTGTACCGGTGCAAGGACTGTACCGGGCCAGGGACTGTTCTGGGCCAAGGACTGTACCGGGCCCAGGACTGTACCGGGTCAAAAATTGTACAGGGCCAAGGACTGTACCAGGCCAAGGACTGTACCGGGCCAAGGACTGTACCGGGCCAAGGACAGTACCGAGCCAGGGACTGTTCCGGGCCAGGGACTGTACCAGGTCATGAACTGTTCAGGACCTGGGACTCTACCTGGCCAAGTACTGTACCAGGCCAGGGACTGTACCAGACTAAGGACTGTACCGGGCTAGGGACTGTACCGAGCCAAGGACTGTACTGGACCAAATACTGTAACGGTCCAAGGACTGTACCGGGCCAAGGACTGTACCGAGCCAAGGATTGTACCGGACCAAAGACTGTACCGGGCCAAGTACTGTACCGGGCCAAGTACTGTACCCGGCGAAGGACTGTACCGGCCAGGGGACTGTGCCGGGCCAGGGACTGTACAGGGCCAAGGACTGTACCGGACCAAGAAGTGTACCGGTTCAAGGACTGTACTGGGCCAAGGACTGTACCGGGTCAAGAACTGTACCAGGTCAGGGGCTGTACCGGACCAAGGACTGTACCTGGCCAAGGACTGTACCGGTAGAAGGACTGTACCGGGCCAGGGACTGTTCTGGGCCAAGGACTGTACCGGACTCAGGATTGTACCGGGCTATAGACTGTACCGAGCCAAGGACTGTACCGGGCCAAGGCCTGTACCGGGCCAAGGACGGTACTGGGCCGAGGACTGTACCAGGCCAAGTACTGTATCGGGCCAAGGACTTTACTGGTCCAAGGATTGTACCCGGCCAAGGACTGTACCGGGCCCAGGACTGTACTGGGCCAGGGACTGTACCGGGCAAAGGATTGTACCGGGCCAGGGACTGAACCGGACCAAACACTGTACCGGGCCAAGGACTGTATTGGACCAGTGACTGTTCCAGGCCAAGGGCTGTACCGGGCCAAGGACTGTACTAGGCCAAGAACTGTACTGGACCAAGAACTGTACCGGGTGAAGGACTGTACCGGGCCAAGAACTGTTCAGGACCTGGGACTGTACCGGGCCAAGGACTGTACCAGGTCAGGGACTGTACCGGACCATGGATTCTACTGGGCAGGGACTGTACCGGGCCAAGGACTGTACTGGTCCAAGGACTGTACCGGTCCAAGGACTGTACCGGGCCAGGGACTGTACCGGGCCAAGGACTGTACCGGGCCAAAGACTGTACCGGGCCAAGGACTGTACCGGGTCAAGGACTGTACCGGGTCAATTACTGTACCGGGCCAAGGACTGTACCGGGCCAGGGACGGTACTGGTCCAAGGACTGTACCGGGCCAAGGACTATACCGTGCCAAGAACTGTACCGGGCCAAGGACTGTACCGGGCCAATTACTGTACCGGCCAAGGACTGTACCGGGCCAGGGACTGTACCGGGCCAAGGACTGTACCGGGCCAAGGACTGTACCGGGCCAAGGACTGTACCGGGCCAAGGACTGTACCGGGCCAAGGACTGTACCCGGTCAATTACTCCACCGGGCCAAGGACTGTACCGGGCCAGGGACAGTACTGGTCCAAGGACTGTACCGGGCCAAGGACTGTACCGGGCAAAGGACTGTACCTGGCTAAGGACTGTACCGGGTCAAGAACTGTACCGGTCAATTACTGTACCGGGCCAAGGACTGTACCGGGCCAGGGACTGTACCGGGCCAAGGACTGTACCGGCCAAGGACTGTACCGGGACAATTACTCTACCGGGCCAAGGACTGTACCGGGGCACGGACTGTACTGGTCAAAGGACTGTACCGGGCCAAAAACTGTACCGGGCAAAGGACTGTACCGGGCCAAGGACTGTACCGGGCCAAGGACTGTACCGGGTCAATTACTGTACCGGGCTAAGGACTGTACCGGGCAAGGGACTGTACTGGTCCAAGGACTGTACCGGGCCAAGGACTGTACCTGGCCAAGGACTGTACCGGGACAAGAACTGCACCGGGTCAATTACTGTACCGGGCCAAGGACTGTACCGGGCCACGGACTGTACCGGACCAAGGACTGTACCGGGTCAATTACTGTACCGAGCCAAGGACTGTACCGGGCCAGGGACTGTACCGGGCCAAGGACTGTACCGGGACAAGGACTGTACCGGGACAAGGACTGTACCGGGACAAGGACTGTACCGGGCCATGGACTGTACCAGGCCAAGTACTGTACCGGGCCAAGTACTGTACCGGGCCATGGACTGTACCATACACACAATAACTATAACATGAGAGCGACTTCCACACTCGCGACAATTCACAAAATCAGGAAAATCAGGTATTATTGAGAGCAAGTTGAGACAAGGTGCAGAGGACGGGTAACGCGCGGTGTGGCGCCTTCTTGTGGGGGGGGGGGGGGCAGGGTCTCTAGTCTTATAGTGCTGTGACACTGTTCATGGTGAGGCCACTGTGAGGGAGAGTGGTGCCCCAACACTGTGTGAGGGAGAACACTGTGTGAGGAAGAACACCAACACCGTGTGAGGGAGAACACTGTGTGAGGGAGAACACTGTGAGGGAGAACACCAACACTGTGTGAGGGAAAACACCAACACTGTGTGAGGGAGAACACTGTGTGAGGGAGAACACCAACACTGTGTGAGGGAGAACACCAACACTGTGTGAGGGAGAACACTGTGAGGGGAACAACAACACTGTGTGAGGGAGAACAACAACACTGTGTGAGGGAGAACACTGTGTGAGGGAGAACACTGTGAGGGAGAACACCAACACTGTGTGAGGGAGAACACCAACACTGTTTGAGGGAGAACACTGTGTGAGGGAGAACACTGTGAGGGAGAAAACCAACACTGTGTGAGGAGAACACTGTGTGAGAGAGAACACCAACACTGTGTGAGGGAGAACACTGTGAGGGAGAACACCAACACTGTGTGAGGGAGAACACCAACACTGTGTGAGGGAGAACACCAACACTGTATGAGGGAGAACACCAACGCTGTGTGAGGGAGAACACCAACACTGTGTGAGGGAGAACACCAACACTGTGTGAGGGAGAACACCAACACTGTGTGAGGGAGAACACTGTGTGAGGGAGAAGACTGTGTGAGGGAGAAGACCAACACTGTGTGAGGGAGAACACCAACACTGTGTGAGAGAGAACACCAACACTGTTTGAGGGAGAACACTGTGAGGGAGAACATCAACACTGTGTGAGGGAGAACACTGTGAGGGAGAACACCAACACTGTGTGAGAGAGAACACCAACACTGTGTGAGGGAGAACACCAACACTGTGTGAGGGAGAACACCAACACTGTGTGAGAGAGAACACCAACACTGTGTGAGGGAGAACACCAACACTGTGTGAGGGAGAACACCAACACTGTGTGAGGGAGAACACCAACACTGTGTGAGGGAGAACACCAACACTGTGTGAGGGAGAACACCAACACTGTGTGAGAGAGAACACCAACACTGTGTGAGGGAGAACACCAACACTGTGTGAGGGAGAACACTGTGAGGGAGAACACCAACACGGTGTGAGGGAGAACACCAACACTGTGTGAGGGAGAACACCATAACTGTGTGAGGGAGAACACCAACACTGTGTGAGGGAGAACACGAACACTGTGTGAGGGAGAACACCAACACTGTGTGAGGGAGAACACCAACACTGTGTGAGGGAGACCACCAACACTATGTGAGGGAGAACACTGTGTGAGGGAGAACACTGTGTGAGGGAGAACACTGTGTGAGGGAGAACACCAACACTGTGTGAGGGAGAACACTGTGTGAGGGAGAACACCAACACTGTGTGAGGGAGAACACCAACACTGTGTGAGAGACAACACTGTGAGGGAGAACACTACCACTGTGTGAGGGAGAACACCAACACTGTGTGAGGGAGAACACTGTGTGAGAGAGAACACCAACACTGTGTGAGAGAGAACACCAACACTGTGTGAGGGAGAACACCAACACTGTGTGAGGGAGAACACCAACACTGTGTGAGGGAGAACACCAACACTGTGTGAGGGAGAACACCAACACTGTGTGAGGGAGAACACCAACACTGTGTGAGGGAGAACACCAACACTGTGTGAGGGAGAACACCAACACTGTGTGAGGGAGAACACCAACACTGTGTGAGGGAGAACACCAACACTGTGTGAGGGAGAACACCAACACTGTGTGAGGGAGAACACCAACACTGTGTGAGGGAGAACACTGTGTGAGGGAGAACACTGTGTGAGGGAGAACACTGTGTGAGGGAGAACACCAACACTGTGTGAGGGAGAACACCAACACTGTGTGAGGGAGAACACCAACACTGTGTGAGGGAGAACACCAACACTGTGTGAGGGAGAACACCAACACTGTGTGAGGGAGAACCCTGTGTGAGGGAGAACACTGTGAGGGAGAACACCAACACTGTGTGAGGGAGAACACCAACACTGTGTGAGGGAGAACACTGTGGGGGAGAACACTGTGAGGGAGAACACTGTGAGGGAGAACACCAACACTGTGTGAGGGAGAACACTGTGAGGGAGAACACCAACACTGTGTGAGGGAGAACACTAACACTGTGTGAGGGAGAACACCAACACTGTGTGAGGGAGAACACTGTGAGAGAGAACACCAACACTGTGTGAGGGAAAACACCAACACTGTGTGAGGGAGAACACCAACACTGTGTGAGGGAGAACACTGTGAGAGAGAACACCAACACTGTGTTAGGGAGAACACCATCACTGTGTGAGGGAGAACACCAACACTGTGTGAGGGAGAACACTGTGTGAGGGAGAACACTGTGAGAGAGAACACCAACACTGTGTGAGGGAGAACACTGTGAGAGAGAACACCAACACTGTGTGAGGGAGAACCCTGTGTGAGGGAGAACACTGTGAGGGAGAACACCAACACTGTGTGAGGGAGAACACCAACACTGTATGAGGGAGAACACTGTGGGGGAGAACACTGTGAGGGAGAACACTGTGAGGGAGAACACCAACACTGTGTGAGGGAGAACACTGTGAGGGAGAACACCAACACTGTGTGAGGGAGAACACTAACACTGTGTGAGGGAGAACACCAACACTGTGTGAGGGAGAACACTGTGAGAGAGAACACCAACACTGTGTGAGGGAAAACACCAACACTGTGTGAGGGAGAACACCAACACTGTGTGAGGGAGAACACTGTGAGAGAGAACACCAACACTGTGTTAGGGAGAACACCATCACTGTGTGAGGGAGAACACTGTGAGAGAGAACACCAACACTGTGTGAGGGAGAACACTGTGAGAGAGAACATCAACACTGTGTGAGGGAGAACACTGTGTGAGGGAGAACACTGTGTGAGAGAGAACACCAGCACTGTGTGAGGGAGAACAACACTGTGTGAGAGAGAACACCAACACTGTGTGAGAGAGAACACCAACACTGTGTGAGGGAGAACACCAACACTGTGTGAGGAGAACACCAACACTGTGTGAGGGAAAACAACAGTACTGTGTGTGAGGAGAACACAACACTGTGTGAGGGAGAACACCAACACTGTGTGAGGGAGAACACCAACACTGTGTGAGGAGAACACTGTGTGAGAGAGAACACCAACACGTGTGAGAAAGAACACCAACACTGTGTGAGGGAGAAACTGTGTGAGGGAGACACCAACACTGTGTGAGGGAGAACACTGTGAGGGAGAACCTGTGTGAGGGAGAACACCAACACTGTGTGAGGGAGAACACCACACTGTGTGAGGGAGACACCAACACTGTGTGAGGGAGAACACTGTGTGAGGGAGAACACCAACACTGTGTGAGGGAGAACACTGTGTGAGGGATAACACTGTGTGAGGGAGAACACTGTGTGAGGGAGAACACCAACACTGTGTGAGGGAGAACACAAACACTGTGTTAGGGAGAACACTGTGTGAGGGAGAACACCAACCACTGTGTGAGGAGAACACTGTGTGAGGGAGAACACTGTGAGAGAGAACACCAACACTGTGTGAGGGAGANCTGTCTAAACTCGATTATGGTTGCCCTGCATACTCTTCTGCTTCTCCTTCTACTCTTTGCCGTCTTGATTCTTTGTACCATACTGGGTTGCGCCTCAGTTCGGGTGCTTTTCGTTCAACTCCTACCCTCAGCTTGTACGCTGACACTGGCTTCCTGTCTCTTCGGGACAACCATAATCACTACAGTCTTCGCAATCTTGCACGATCCTTACAGCATCCTCACTCTCGCTTCTATCGTGCTTTGACTTTTACCCCTTCTGTAGTTCCTGTTCCTCTTCACCTCCTTCTCTTTCTGTCCGTTTGTCTCGCCTACAAGATTCTCTTTCGGTTCATATTACCAATGTTTCTCCTCGTATTGTTCCATCCTTGCCCCCGTGGAGGGTCCCCCTTCCCAAATTTTGTGCTTCTCTGACCCGCATTACTAAAGCTTTTACCCCTCCTACGGTTCTAAAACGTCTCTTCCTTGAGCACTTTTCTTCTCCCTCCCACTCCGCCCCCATCTTCACCGATGGGTCTAAGTCTGCTGACGGTGTGGGCTACTGTTGTTTTTCCTGACCACTCTTATATGTGTCGCCATCCTCCGGAGGCTAGCATCTTCACAGCAGAACTTTATGCTATTCTCTATGCTCTTCGTCTCCTGCTTTTCTGGTGTCAATCCTCCTTTGTGGTGGTAGTTGACTCTCATAATGCCGTCATGGCTTTAGGGTCCTTTAATCCAGTCCACCCGGTGGTCATCGAGATTCAACATTGGTTGTGTATTATCTGCAGTAAATTTAAGTCAGTTGAGTTTTGCTGGGTTCCCAGTCATGTTGGTGTCTCTTTAAATGAGCGTGCGGATGCTGCCTTTAAGGTAGATATCCACACTTGTCCCATCTCCCGTAAAGGTATTCCTTATTCCGACTTTTACCCAAGTATTCATGCCTCCATCCTTGCCCGCTGGCAGAGTTGTTGGTCTTCTGTTATTCGTAACAAACTGCGAACTCTTCAGAGTCGTGTGTCCCTGTGGCCTATTCCTACCACCGTAACCGGAGGTGGGAAACGACTCTGGCTAGGTTACGTATTGGCCATACCCGTTTAACTCACGGTCACTTAATGGAGCGCCGCCTGCTCCTTATTGTCCAAATTGCATTGTCCCTCTTACAGTCGTGCATATCCTTGTTGAATGTCCAGACTTCCAGGACGAGCGTGTGTCTTGTTTTCCGACTGTCCCTCGCGGTCGCCTGTCCCTCGATAGAATTCTTGGCGACTCGGATACTTTTGATATCGTTCACCTTATGGGTCTCTGTTCTCGTATTGGCATCCTTGGTGATATTTAGCGCCCTCTGATTAACCCGCACATTTGATGGTGCTACATAGCCTTCCCGGTTTCGTGCCTTCTATTGATAATTACTTACTTACTTAGTATACCCAGTACCACCAGTTGTTGTCTATATACCCAGTACCACCAGTTGTGTCTAGTATACCCAGTACCACCAGTTGTGTCTAGTATACCCAGTACCACCAGTTGTGTCTAGTATACCCAGTACCACCAGTTGTGTCTAGTATACCCAGTACCACCAGTTGTGTCTAGTATACCCAGTACCAACAGTTGTGTCTAGTATACCCAGTACCACCAGTTGTGTCTAGTATACCCAGTACCACCAGTTGTGTCTAGTACCCAGTACCACCAGTTGTGTCTAGTATACCCAGTACCACCAGTTGTGTCTAGTATACCCAGTACCACCAGTTGTGTCTAGTATACCCAGTACCACCAGTTGTGTCTAGTATACCCAGTACCACCAGTTGTGTCTAGTATACCCAGTACCACCAGTTGTGTCTAGTATACCCAGTACCACCAGTTGTGTCTAGTATACCCAGTACCACCAGTTGTGTCTAGTATACCCAGTACCACCAGTTGTGTCTAGTATACCCAGTACCACCAGTTGTGTCTAGTATACCCAGTACCACCAGTTGTGTCTAGTATACCCAGTACCACCAGTTGTGTCTAGTATACCCAGTACCACCAGTTGTGTCTAGTATACCCAGTACCACCAGTTGTGTCTAGTATACCCAGTACCACCAGTTGTGTCTAGTATACCCAGTACCACCAGTTGTGTCTAGTATACCCAGTACCACCAGTTGTGTCTAGTATACCCAGTACCACCAGTTGTGTCTAGTATACCCAGTACCACCAGTTGTGTCTAGTATACCCAGTACCACCAGTTGTGTCTAGTATACCCAGTACCACCAGTTGTGTCTAGTATACCCAGTACCACCAGTTGTGTCTAGTATACCCAGTACCACCAGTTGTGTCTAGTATACCCAGTACCACCAGTTGTGTCTAGTATACCCAGTACCACCAGTTGTGTCTAGTATACCCAGTACCACCAGTTGTGTCTAGTATACCCAGTACCACCAGTTGTGTCTAGTATACCCAGTACCACCAGTTGTGTCTAGTATACCCAGTACCACCAGTTGTGTCTAGTATACCCAGTACCACCAGTTGTGTCTAGTATACCCAGTACCACCAGTTGTGTCTAGTATACCCAGTACCACCAGTTGTGTCTAGTATACCCAGTACCACCAGTTGTGTCTAGTATACCCAGTACCACCAGTTGTGTCTAGTATACCCAGTACCACCAGTTGTGTCTAGTATACCCAGTACCACCAGTTGTGTCTAGTATACCCAGTACCACCAGTTGTGTCTAGTATACCCAGTACCACCAGTTGTGTCTAGTATACCCAGTACCACCAGTTGTGTCTAGTATACCCAGTACCACCAGTTGTGTCTAGTATACCCAGTACCACCAGTTGTGTCTAGTATACCCAGTACCACCAGTTGTGTCTAGTATACCCAGTACCACCAGTTGTGTCTAGTATACCCAGTACCACCAGTTGTGTCTAGTATACCCAGTACCACCAGTTGTGTCTAGTATACCCAGTACCACCAGTTGTGTCTAGTATACCCAGTACCACCAGTTGTGTCTAGTATACCCAGTACCACCAGTTGTGTCTAGTATACCCAGTACCACCAGTTGTGTCTAGTATACCCAGTACCACCAGTTGTGTCTAGTATACCCAGTACCACCAGTTGTGTCTAGTATACCCAGTACCACCAGTTGTGTCTAGTATACCCAGTACCACCAGTTGTGTCTAGTATACCCAGTACCACCAGTTGTGTCTAGTATACCCAGTACCACCAGTTGTGTCTAGTATACCCAGTACCACCAGTTGTGTCTAGTATACCCAGTACCACCAGTTGTGTCTAGTATACCCAGTACCACCAGTTGTGTCTAGTATACCCAGTACCACCAGTTGTGTCTAGTATACCCAGTACCACCAGTTGTGTCTAGTATACCCAGTACCACCAGTTGTGTCTAGTATACCCAGTACCACCAGTTGTGTCTAGTATACCCAGTACCACCAGTTGTGTCTAGTATACCCAGTACCACCAGTTGTGTCTAGTATACCCAGTACCACCAGTTGTGTCTAGTATACCCAGTACCACCAGTTGTGTCTAGTATACCCAGTACCACCAGTTGTGTCTAGTATACCCAGTACCACCAGTTGTGTCTAGTATACCCAGTACCACCAGTTGTGTCTAGTATACCCAGTACCACCAGTTGTGTCTAGTATACCCAGTACCACCAGTTGTGTCTAGTATACCCAGTACCACCAGTTGTGTCTAGTATACCCAGTACCACCAGTTGTGTCTAGTATACCCAGTACCACCAGTTGTGTCTAGTATACCCAGTACCACCAGTTGTGTCTAGTATACCCAGTACCACCAGTTGTGTCTAGTATACCCAGTACCACCAGTTGTGTCTAGTATACCCAGTACCACCAGTTGTGTCTAGTATACCCAGTACCACCAGTTGTGTCTAGTATACCCAGTACCACCAGTTGTGTCTAGTATACCCAGTACCACCAGTTGTGTCTAGTATACCCAGTACCACCAGTTGTGTCTAGTATACCCAGTACCACCAGTTGTGTCTAGTATACCCAGTACCACCAGTTGTGTCTAGTATACCCAGTACCACCAGTTGTGTCTAGTATACCCAGTACCACCAGTTGTGTCTAGTATACCCAGTACCACCAGTTGTGTCTAGTATACCCAGTACCACCAGTTGTGTCTAGTATACCCAGTACCACCAGTTGTGTCTAGTATACCCAGTACCACCAGTTGTGTCTAGTATACCCAGTACCACCAGTTGTGTCTAGTATACCCAGTACCACCAGTTGTGTCTAGTATACCCAGTACCACCAGTTGTGTCTAGTATACCCAGTACCACCAGTTGTGTCTAGTATACCCAGTACCACCAGTTGTGTCTAGTATACCCAGTACCACCAGTTGTGTCTAGTATACCCAGTACCACCAGTTGTGTCTAGTATACCCAGTACCACCAGTTGTGTCTAGTATACCCAGTACCACCAGTTGTGTCTAGTATACCCAGTACCACCAGTTGTGTCTAGTATACCCAGTACCACCAGTTGTGTCTAGTATACCCAGTACCACCAGTTGTGTCTAGTATACCCAGTACCACCAGTTGTGTCTAGTATACCCAGTACCACCAGTTGTGTCTAGTATACCCAGTACCACCAGTTGTGTCTAGTATACCCAGTACCACCAGTTGTGTCTAGTATACCCAGTACCACCAGTTGTGTCTAGTATACCCAGTACCACCAGTTGTGTCTAGTATACCCAGTACCACCAGTTGTGTCTAGTATACCCAGTACCACCAGTTGTGTCTAGTATACCCAGTACCACCAGTTGTGTCTAGTATACCCAGTACCACCAGTTGTGTCTAGTATACCCAGTACCACCAGTTGTGTCTAGTATACCCAGTACCACCAGTTGTGTCTAGTATACCCAGTACCACCAGTTGTGTCTAGTATACCCAGTACCACCAGTTGTGTCTAGTATACCCAGTACCACCAGTTGTGTCTAGTATACCCAGTACCACCAGTTGTGTCTAGTATACCCAGTACCACCAGTTGTGTCTAGTATACCCAGTACCACCAGTTGTGTCTAGTATACCCAGTACCACCAGTTGTGTCTAGTATACCCAGTACCACCAGTTGTGTCTAGTATACCCAGTACCACCAGTTGTGTCTAGTATACCCAGTACCACCAGTTGTGTCTAGTATACCCAGTACCACCAGTTGTGTCTAGTATACCCAGTACCACCAGTTGTGTCTAGTATACCCAGTACCACCAGTTGTGTCTAGTATACCCAGTACCACCAGTTGTGTCTAGTATACCCAGTACCACCAGTTGTGTCTAGTATACCCAGTACCACCAGTTGTGTCTAGTATACCCAGTACCACCAGTTGTGTCTAGTATACCCAGTACCACCAGTTGTGTCTAGTATACCCAGTACCACCAGTTGTGTCTAGTATACCCAGTACCACCAGTTGTGTCTAGTATACCCAGTACCACCAGTTGTGTCTAGTATACCCAGTACCACCAGTTGTGTCTAGTATACCCAGTACCACCAGTTGTGTCTAGTATACCCAGTACCACCAGTTGTGTCTAGTATACCCAGTACCACCAGTTGTGTCTAGTATACCCAGTACCACCAGTTGTGTCTAGTATACCCAGTACCACCAGTTGTGTCTAGTATACCCAGTACCACCAGTTGTGTCTAGTATACCCAGTACCACCAGTTGTGTCTAGTATACCCAGTACCACCAGTTGTGTCTAGTATACCCAGTACCACCAGTTGTGTCTAGTATACCCAGTACCACCAGTTGTGTCTAGTATACCCAGTACCACCAGTTGTGTCTAGTATACCCAGTACCACCAGTTGTGTCTAGTATACCCAGTACCACCAGTTGTGTCTAGTATACCCAGTACCACCAGTTGTGTCTAGTATACCCAGTACCACCAGTTGTGTCTAGTATACCCAGTACCACCAGTTGTGTCTAGTATACCCAGTACCACCAGTTGTGTCTAGTATACCCAGTACCACCAGTTGTGTCTAGTATACCCAGTACCACCAGTTGTGTCTAGTATACCCAGTACCACCAGTTGTGTCTAGTATACCCAGTACCACCAGTTGTGTCTAGTATACCCAGTACCACCAGTTGTGTCTAGTATACCCAGTACCACCAGTTGTGTCTAGTATACCCAGTACCACCAGTTGTGTCTAGTATACCCAGTACCACCAGTTGTGTCTAGTATACCCAGTACCACCAGTTGTGTCTAGTATACCCAGTACCACCAGTTGTGTCTAGTATACCCAGTACCACCAGTTGTGTCTAGTATACCCAGTACCACCAGTTGTGTCTAGTATACCCAGTACCACCAGTTGTGTCTAGTATACCCAGTACCACCAGTTGTGTCTAGTATACCCAGTACCACCAGTTGTGTCTAGTATACCCAGTACCACCAGTTGTGTCTAGTATACCCAGTACCACCAGTTGTGTCTAGTATACCCAGTACCACCAGTTGTGTCTAGTATACCCAGTACCACCAGTTGTGTCTAGTATACCCAGTACCACCAGTTGTGTCTAGTATACCCAGTACCACCAGTTGTGTCTAGTATACCCAGTACCACCAGTTGTGTCTAGTATACCCAGTACCACCAGTTGTGTCTAGTATACCCAGTACCACCAGTTGTGTCTAGTATACCCAGTACCACCAGTTGTGTCTAGTATACCCAGTACCACCAGTTGTGTCTAGTATACCCAGTACCACCAGTTGTGTCTAGTATACCCAGTACCACCAGTTGTGTCTAGTATACCCAGTACCACCAGTTGTGTCTAGTATACCCAGTACCACCAGTTGTGTCTAGTATACCCAGTACCACCAGTTGTGTCTAGTATACCCAGTACCACCAGTTGTGTCTAGTATACCCAGTACCACCAGTTGTGTCTAGTATACCCAGTACCACCAGTTGTGTCTAGTATACCCAGTACCACCAGTTGTGTCTAGTATACCCAGTACCACCAGTTGTGTCTAGTATACCCAGTACCACCAGTTGTGTCTAGTATACCCAGTACCACCAGTTGTGTCTAGTATACCCAGTACCACCAGTTGTGTCTAGTATACCCAGTACCACCAGTTGTGTCTAGTATACCCAGTCCACCAGTTGTGTCTAGTATACCCAGTACCACCAGTTGTGTCTAGTATACCCAGTCCCCCCAGTTGTGTCTAGTATACCCAGTACCACCAGTTGTGTCTAGTATACCCAGTCCCCCAGTTGTGTCTAGTATACCCAGTACCACCAGTTGTGTCTAGTATACCCAGTACCACCAGTTGTGTCTAGTATACCCAGTACCACCAGTTGTGTCTAGTATACCCAGTACCACCAGTTGTGTCTAGTATACCCAGTACCACCAGTTGTGTCTAGTATACCCAGTACCACCAGTTGTGTCTAGTATACCCAGTACCACCAGTTGTGTCTAGTATACCCAGTACCACCAGTTGTGTCTAGTATACCCAGTACCACCAGTTGTGTCTAGTATACCCAGTACCACCAGTTGTGTCTAGTATACCCAGTACCACCAGTTGTGTCTAGTATACCCAGTCCCACCAGTTGTGTCTAGTATACCCAGTACCACCAGTTGTGTCTAGTATACCCAGTACCACCAGTTGTGTCTAGTATACCCAGTACCACCAGTTGTGTCTAGTATACCCAGTCCCACCAGTTGTGTCTAGTATACCCAGTACCACCAGTTGTGTCTAGTATACCCAGTACCACCAGTTGTGTCTAGTATACCCAGTACCACCAGTTGTGTCTAGTATACCCAGTACCACCAGTTGTGTCTAGTATACCCAGTACCACCAGTTGTGTCTAGTATACCCAGTACCACCAGTTGTGTCTAGTATACCCAGTACCACCAGTTGTGTCTAGTATACCCAGTACCACCAGTTGTGTCTAGTATACCCAGTACCACCAGTTGTGTCTAGTATACCCAGTACCCCCAGTTGTGTCTAGTATACCCAGTACCACCAGTTGTGTCTAGTATACCCAGTACCACCAGTTGTGTCTAGTATACCCAGTACCACCAGTTGTGTCTAGTATACCCAGTACCACCAGTTGTGTCTAGTATACCCAGTACCACCAGTTGTGTCTAGTATACCCAGTACCACCAGTTGTGTCTAGTATACCCAGTACCACCAGTTGTGTCTAGTATACCCAGTACCACCAGTTGTGTCTAGTATACCCAGTACCACCAGTTGTGTCTAGTATACCCAGTACCACCAGTTGTGTCTAGTATACCCAGTACCACCAGTTGTGTCTAGTATACCCAGTACCACCAGTTGTGTCTAGTATACCCAGTACCACCAGTTGTGTCTAGTATACCCAGTACCACCAGTTGTGTCTAGTATACCCAGTACCACCAGTTGTGTCTAGTATACCCAGTACCACCAGTTGTGTCTAGTATACCCAGTACCACCAGTTGTGTCTAGTATACCCAGTACCACCAGTTGTGTCTAGTATACCCAGTACCACCAGTTGTGTCTAGTATACCCAGTCCACCAGTTGTGTCTAGTATACCCAGTACCACCAGTTGTGTCTAGTATACCCAGTCCCACCAGTTGTGTCTAGTATACCCAGTCCCACCAGTTGTGTCTAGTATACCCAGTACCACCAGTTGTGTCTAGTATACCCAGTACCACCAGTTGTGTCTAGTATACCCAGTACCACCAGTTGTGTCTAGTATACCCAGTACCACCAGTTGTGTCTAGTATACCCAGTACCACCAGTTGTGTCTAGTATACCCAGTACCACCAGTTGTGTCTAGTATACCCAGTACCACCAGTTGTGTCTAGTATACCCAGTACCACCAGTTGTGTCTAGTATACCCAGTACCACCAGTTGTGTCTAGTATACCCAGTACCACCAGTTGTGTCTAGTATACCCAGTACCACCAGTTGTGTCTAGTATACCCAGTCCCACCAGTTGTGTCTAGTATACCCAGTACCACCAGTTGTGTCTAGTATACCCAGTACCACCAGTTGTGTCTAGTATACCCAGTACCACCAGTTGTGTCTAGTATACCCAGTACCACCAGTTGTGTCTAGTATACCCAGTACCCCCAGTTGTGTCTAGTATACCCAGTACCACCAGTTGTGTCTAGTATACCCAGTACCACCAGTTGTGTCTAGTATACCCAGTCCCACCAGTTGTGTCTAGTATACCCAGTACCACCAGTTGTGTCTAGTATACCCAGTACCACCAGTTGTGTCTAGTATACCCAGTACCACCAGTTGTGTCTAGTATACCCAGTACCACCAGTTGTGTCTAGTATACCCAGTACCACCAGTTGTGTCTAGTATACCCAGTACCACCAGTTGTGTCTAGTATACCCAGTACCACCAGTTGTGTCTAGTATACCCAGTACCACCAGTTGTGTCTAGTATACCCAGTACCCCCAGTTGTGTCTAGTATACCCAGTACCACCAGTTGTGTCTAGTATACCCAGTACCACCAGTTGTGTCTAGTATACCCAGTACCACCAGTTGTGTCTAGTATACCCAGTCCCACCAGTTGTGTCTAGTATACCCAGTCCACCAGTTGTGTCTAGTATACCCAGTACCACCAGTTGTGTCTAGTATACCCAGTCCCCCCAGTTGTGTCTAGTATACCCAGTCCCACCAGTTGTGTCTAGTATACCCAGTCCCACCAGTTGTGTCTAGTATACCCAGTACCACCAGTTGTGTCTAGTATACCCAGTCCCACCAGTTGTGTCTAGTATACCCAGTACCACCAGTTGTGTCTAGTATACCCAGTACCACCAGTTGTGTCTAGTATACCCAGTACCCCCAGTTGTGTCTAGTATACCCAGTACCACCAGTTGTGTCTAGTATACCCAGTACCACCAGTTGTGTCTAGTATACCCAGTACCACCAGTTGTGTCTAGTATACCCAGTACCACCAGTTGTGTCTAGTATACCCGTACCACCAGTTGTGTCTAGTATACCCAGTACCACCATTGTGTCTAGTATACCCAGTCCACCAGTTGTGTCTAGTATACCCAGTACCACCAGTTGTGTCTAGTATACCCAGTACCACCAGTTGTGTCTAGTATACCCAGTACCACCAGTTGTGTCTAGTACCCAGTACCACCAGTTGTGTCTAGTATACCCAGTACCACCAGTTGTGTCTATATACCCAGTCCCCCCAGTTGTGTCTAGTATACCCAGTACCACCAGTTGTGTCTAGTATACCCAGTACCACCAGTTGTGTCTAGTATACCCAGTACCACCAGTTGTGTCTAGTATAACCAGTACCCCAGTTGTGTCTAGTATACCCAGTACCACCAGTGTGTCTAGTATACCCAGTACCCACAGTTGTGTCTAGTATACCCAGTACCACCAGTTGTGTCTAGTATACCCAGTACCACCAGTTGTGTCTAGTATACCCAGTACCACCAGTTGTGTCTAGTATACCAGTACCACCAGTTGTGTCTAGTATACCCAGTCCCACCAGTTGGTCTAGTATACCCAGTACCACCAGTTGTGTCTAGTATACCCAGTACCACCAGTTGTGTCTAGTANGACCTCTGATGTTTCATACAGTGTTCTCTGATTGTGCCTATGGCACCTCTGCTTTCACTGGTTCAATCTTGCATTTTCTTCCATATCGTTCACTCCAGTACGTTGTTATTTTACTGTGTAGATTTGGGACCTGGCCCTCCAGTATTTTCCACGTGTATATTATTTGGTATCTCTCTCGTCTCCTTTCTAGAGAGTACATTTGGAGAGCTTTGAGACGATCCCAATAATTTAGGTGTTTTATCTCGTCTATGCGTGCCGTATATGTTCTCTGTATTCCCTCTATTTCAGCAATCTCTCCTGCTCTGAAGGGGGAAGTGAGTACTGAGCAGTATTCGAGACGGGACAACACAAGTGACTTGAAGAGTACAACCATTGTGATGGGATCCCTGGATTTGAAAGTTCTCGTAATCCATCCGATCATTTTTCTGGCTGATGCGATATTTGCTTGGTTATGCTCCCTAAACGTTAGATCGTCGGACATCATTATTCCCAAATCCTTGACATGCTGTTTTTCTACCATGGGAAGATTTGATTGTGTTTTGTACCCTGTATTATGTTTCAGATCCTCATTTTTGCCGTACCTGAGTACCTGAAATTTATCACTGTTAAACATCATATTATTTTCTGCTGCCCAATCGAAAACTTTGTTGACATCTGTTTGTAGTTTTTCAATGTCTTCAGCAGAGGTAATTTTCATGCTGATTTTTGTGTCATCTGCGAAGGATGACACGAAGCTGTGACGTGTATTTTTGTCTATATCAGATATGAGAATAAGGAACAGTAGCGGTGCAGGACTGCACCTTGAGGTACAGAGCTTTTAACATCGCTTGGACTCGATTTATCTGATTGACTGTTACTCTTTGTGTTCTGTTCGACAGAAAATTGAGTATCCAGCGTCCTACTTTTCCAGTTATTCCCATTGACCTCATTTTGTGAGCTATCACCCCTCCCCTCTTGTTGCACCAGTACCTTTACTCTCACACTCTGCCTCCCTCTTGTTGCACCAGTACCTTTACTCTCACACTCAGCCTCCCTTCTTGTTGCACCAGTACCTTTACTCTCACACTCTACCTCCCAGTTGTTGCACCAGTACCTTTACTCTCACACTCTGCCTCCCAGTTGTTGCACCAGTACCTTTACTCTCACACTCTACCTCCCAGTTGTTGCACCATTACCTTTACTCTCACACTCTGCCTCCCAGTTGTTGCACCAGTACCTTTACTCTCACACTCAGCCTCCCCTCTTGTTGCACCAGTACCTTTACTCTCACACTCAGCCTCCCCTCTTGTTGCACCAGTACCTTTACTCTCACACTCTGCCTCCCAGTTGTTGCACCAGTACCTTTACTCTCACACTCAGCCTCCCAGTTGTTGCACCAGTACCTTTACTCTCACACTCTACCTCCCTCTTGTTGCACCAGTACCTTTACTCTCACACTCTACCTCCCAGTTGTTGCACCAGTACCTTTACTCTCACACTCTGCCTCCCAGTTGTTGCACCAGTACTTTACTCTCACACTCTGCCTCCCCTCTTGTTGCACCAGTACCTTTACTCTCACACTCAGCCTCCCAGTTTTTGCACCAGTACCTTTACTCTCACACTCTACCTCCCAGTTGTTGCACCAGTACCTTTACTCTCACACTCAGCCTCCCCTCTTGTTGCACCAGTACCTTTACTCTCACACTCTACCTCCCAGTTGTTGCACCAGTACCTTTACTCTCACACTCTACCTCCCAGTTGTTGCACCAGTACCTTTACTCTCACACTCTACCTCCCTCTTGTTGCACCAGTACCTTTACTCTCACACTCTACCTCCCAGTTGTTGCACCAGTACCTTTACTCTCACACTCTACCTCCCAGTTGTTGCACCAGTACCTTTACTCTCACACTCTGCCTCCCTCTTGTTGCACCAGTACCTTTACTCTCACACTCTACCTCCCAGTTGTTGCACCAGTACCTTTACTCTCACACTCTACCTCCCCTCTTGTTGCACCAGTACCTTTACTCTCACACTCTACCTCCCACTTGTTGCACCAGTACCTTTACTCTCACACTCTACCTCCCAGTTGTTGCACCAGTACCTTTACTCTCACACTCTACCTCCCTCTTGTTGCACCAGTACCTTTACTCTCACACTCTACCTCCCAGTTGTTGCACCAGTACCTTTACTCTCACACTCTACCTCCCTCTTGTTGCACCAGTACCTTTACTCTCACACTCTACCTCCCAGTTGTTGCACCAGTACCTTTACTCTCACACTCTACCTCCCAGTTGTTGCACCAGTACCTTTACTCTCACACTCTGCCTCCCAGTTGTTGCACCAGTACCTTTACTCTCACACTCTACCTCCCCTCTTGTTGCACCAGTACCTTTACTCTCACACTCTGCCTCCCAGTTGTTGCACCAGTACCTTTACTCTCACACTCTACCTCCCCTCTTGTTGCACCAGTACCTTTACTCTCACACTCTACCTCCCAGTTGTTGCACCAGTACCTTTACTCTCACACTCAGCCTCCCAGTTGTTGCACCAGTACCTTTACTCTCACACTCTACCTCCCAGTTGTTGCACCAGTACCTTTACTCTCACACTCTACCTCCCAGTTGTTGCACCAGTACCTTTACTCTCACACTCTACCTCCCAGTTGTTGCACCAGTACCTTTACTCTCACACTCAGCCTCCCAGTTGTTGCACCAGTACCTTTACTCTCACACTCTACCTCCCAGTTGTTGCACCAGTACCTTTACTCTCACACTCTACCTCCCAGTTGTTGCACCAGTACCTTTACTCTCACACTCTACCTCCCAGTTGTTGCACCAGTACCTTTACTCTCACACTCTACCTCCCAGTTGTTGCACCAGTACCTTTACTCTCACACTCTGCCTCCCAGTTGTTGCACCAGTACCTTTACTCTCACACTCTGCCTCCCAGTTGTTGCACCAGTACCTTTACTCTCACACTCTACCTCCCAGTTGTTGCACCAGTACCTTTACTCTCACACTCAGCCTCCCAGTTGTTGCACCAGTACCTTTACTCTCACACTCTACCTCCCAGTTGTTGCACCAGTACCTTTACTCTCACACTCTACCTCCCTCTTGTTGCACCAGTACCTTTACTCTCACACTCTGCCTCCCTCTTGTTGCACCAGTACCTTTACTCTCACACTCAGCCTCCCTCTTGTTGCACCAGTACCTTTACTCTCACACTCTACCTCCCAGTTGTTGCACCAGTACCTTTACTCTCACACTCTGCCTCCCAGTTGTTGCACCAGTACCTTTACTCTCACACTCTACCTCCCAGTTGTTGCACCAGTACCTTTACTCTCACACTCTGCCTCCCAGTTGTTGCACCAGTACCTTTACTCTCACACTCAGCCTCCCCTCTTGTTGCACCAGTACCTTTACTCTCACACTCAGCCTCCCTCTTGTTGCACCAGTACCTTTACTCTCACACTCTGCCTCCCTCTTGTTGCACCAGTACCTTTACTCTCACACTCTACCTCCCAGTTGTTGCACCAGTACCTTTACTCTCACACTCAGCCTCCCAGTTGTTGCACCAGTACCTTTACTCTCACACTCTACCTCCCAGTTGTTGCACCAGTACCTTTACTCACACTCTGCCTCCCCTCTTGTTGCACCAGTACCTTTACTCTCACACTCTACCTCCCAGTTGTTGCACCAGTACCTTTACTCTCACACTCTGCCTCCCTCTTGTTGCACCAGTACCTTTACTCTCACACTCTGCCTCCCAGTTGTTGCACCAGTACCTTTACTCTCACACTCTACCTCCCAGTTGTTGCACCAGTACCTTTACTCTCACACTCTACCTCCCAGTTGTTGCACCAGTACCTTTACTCTCACACTCTGCCTCCCAGTTGTTGCACCAGTACCTTTACTCTCACACTCTACCTCCCAGTTGTTGCACCAGTACCTTTACTCTCACACTCTGCCTCCCAGTTGTTGCACCAGTACCTTTACTCTCACACTCTGCCTCCCAGTTGTTGCACCAGTACCTTTACTCTCACACTCTACCTCCCAGTTGTTGCACCAGTACCTTTACTCTCACACTCAGCCTCCCAGTTGTTGCACCAGTACCTTTACTCTCACACTCTACCTCCCAGTTGTTGCACCAGTACCTTTACTCTCACACTCTACCTCCCCTCTTGTTGCACCAGTACCTTTACTCTCACACTCTGCCTCCCTCTTGTTGCACCAGTACCTTTACTCTCACACTCAGCCTCCCTCTTGTTGCACCAGTACCTTTACTCTCACACTCTACCTCCCAGTTGTTGCACCAGTACCTTTACTCTCACACTCTGCCTCCCAGTTGTTGCACCAGTACCTTTACTCTCACACTCTACCTCCCAGTTGTTGCACCAGTACCTTTACTCTCACACTCTGCCTCCCAGTTGTTGCACCAGTACCTTTACTCTCACACTCAGCCTCCCCTCTTGTTGCACCAGTACCTTTACTCTCACACTCAGCCTCCCAGTTGTTGCACCAGTACCTTTACTCTCACACTCTACCTCCCAGTTGTTGCACCAGTACCTTTACTCTCACACTCTGCCTCCCAGTTGTTGCACCAGTACCTTTACTCTCACACTCTGCCTCCCAGTTGTTGCACCAGTACCTTTACTCTCACACTCTACCTCCCAGTTGTTGCACCAGTACCTTTACTCTCACACTCAGCCTCCCAGTTGTTGCACCAGTACCTTTACTCTCACACTCTACCTCCCAGTTGTTGCACCAGTACCTTTACTCTCACACTCTACCTCCCCTCTTGTTGCACCAGTACCTTTACTCTCACACTCTGCCTCCCTCTTGTTGCACCAGTACCTTTACTCTCACACTCAGCCTCCCTCTTGTTGCACCAGTACCTTTACTCTCACACTCTACCTCCCAGTTGTTGCACCAGTACCTTTACTCTCACACTCTGCCTCCCAGTTGTTGCACCAGTACCTTTACTCTCACACTCTACCTCCCAGTTGTTGCACCAGTACCTTTACTCTCACACTCTGCCTCCCAGTTGTTGCACCAGTACCTTTACTCTCACACTCAGCCTCCCCTCTTGTTGCACCAGTACCTTTACTCTCACACTCAGCCTCCCCTCTTGTTGCACCAGTACCTTTACTCTCACACTCTGCCTCCCTCTTGTTGCACCAGTACCTTTACTCTCACACTCTACCTCCCCTCTTGTTGCACCAGTACCTTTACTCTCACACTCAGCCTCCCAGTTGTTGCACCAGTACCTTTACTCTCACACTCAGCCTCCCCTCTTGTTGCACCAGTACCTTTACTCTCACACTCTGCCTCCCCTCTTGTTGCACCAGTACCTTTACTCTCACACTCAGCCTCCCTCTTGTTGCACCAGTACCTTTACTCTCACACTCTACCTCCCCTCTTGTTGCACCAGTACCTTTACTCTCACACTCAGCCTCCCAGTTGTTGCACCAGTACCTTTACTCTCACACTCAGCCTCCCTCTTGTTGCACCAGTACCTTTACTCTCACACTCAGCCTCCCCTCTTGTTGCACCAGTACCTTTACTCTCACACTCTGCCTCCCTCTTGTTGCACCAGTACCTTTACTCTCACACTCTACCTCCCAGTTGTTGCACCATTACCTTTACTCTCACACTCAGCCTCCTAGTTGTTGCACCAGTACCTTTACTCTCACACTCTACCTCCCAGTTGTTGCACCAGTACCTTTACTCACACTCTGCCTCCCCTCTTGTTGCACCAGTACCTTTACTCTCACACTCTACCTCCCAGTTGTTGCACCAGTACCTTTACTCTCACACTCTGCCTCCCTCTTGTTGCACCAGTACCTTTACTCTCACACTCTGCCTCCTAGTTGTTGCACCAGTACCTTTACTCTCACACTCTACCTCCCAGTTGTTGCACCAGTACCTTTACTCTCACACTCTACCTCCCAGTTGTTGCACCAGTACTTTACTCTCACACTCTGCCTCCCAGTTGTTGCACCAGTACGTTTACTCCCACACTCTACCTCCCAGTTGTTGCACCAGTACCTTTACTCTCACACTCTGCCTCCCAGTTGTTGCACCAGTACCTTTACTCTCACACTCTGCCTCCCAGTTGTTGCACCAGTTCCTTTACTCTCACACTCTACCTCCCAGTTGTTGCACCAGTACCTTTACTCTCACACTCAGCCTCCTAGTTGTTGCACCAGTACCTTTACTCTCACACTCTACCTCCCAGTTGTTGCACCAGTACCTTTACTCTCACACTCTACCTGGTTGATACCTGGTTGATACCTGGTTGATGGGGTTCTGGGAGTTCTTCTACTCCCCAAGCCCGGCCCGAGGCCAGCCTCGACTTGTGAGAGTTTGATCCACCAGGCTGTTGCTTGGAGCGGCCCGCAGAGCCACATACCCACCACAGCCCGGCTGATCCGGGACTTCTCTTAGGAAACAGTCCAGTTTTCTCTTGAAGATGTCCACGGTTGTTCCGGCAATATTTCTTATAGTCGCTGGGAGGACGTTGAACAACCGCGGACCTCTGATGTTCATACAGTGTTCTCTGATTGTGCCTATGGCACCTCTGCTCTTCACTGGTTCAATCTTGCATTTTCTTCCATATCGTTCACTCCAGTACGTTGTTATTTTACTGTGTAGATTTGGGACCTGGCCCTCCAGTATTTTCCACGTGTATATTATTTGGTATCTCTCTCGTCTCCTTTCTAGAGAGTACATTTGGAGAGCTTTGAGACGATCCCAATAATTTAGGTGTTTTATCTCGTCTATGCGTGCCGTATATGTTCTCTGTATTCCCTCTATTTCAGCAATCTCTCCTGCTCTGAAGGGGGAAGTGAGTACTGAGCAGTATTCGAGACGGGACAACACAAGTGACTTGAAGAGTACAACCATTGTGATGGGATCCCTGGATTTGAAAGTTCTCGTAATCCATCCGATCATTTTTCTGGCTGATGCGATATTTGCTTGGTTATGCTCCCTAAACGTTAGATCGTCGGACATCATTATTCCCAAATCCTTGACATGCTGTTTTTCTACCATGGGAAGATTTGATTGTTNCCTTGTTGCACCAGTACCTTTACTCTCACACTCTACCTCCCTCTTGTTGCACCAGTACCTTTACTCTCACACTCTACCTCCCAGTTGTTGCACCAGTACCTTTACTCTCACACTCTACCTCCCTCTTGTTGCACCAGTACCTTTACTCTCACACTCTACCTCCCCTCTTGTTGCACCAGTACCTTTACTCTCACACTCTACCTCCCTCTTGTTGCACCAGTACCTTTACTCTCACACTCTGCCTCCCTCTTGTTGCACCAGTACCTTTACTCTCACACTCTACCTCCCTCTTGTTGCACCAGTACCTTTACTCTCACACTCTACCTCCCAGTTGTTGCACCAGTACCTTTACTCTCACACTCTGCCTCCCCTCTTGTTGCACCAGTACCTTTACTCTCACACTCTGCCTCCCAGTTGTTGCACCAGTACCTTTACTCTCACACTCTACCTCCCAGTTGTTGCACCAGTACCTTTACTCTCACACTCTGCCTCCCAGTTGTTGCACCAGTACCTTTACTCTCACACTCTACCTCCCAGTTGTTGCACCAGTACCTTTACTCTCACACTCTACCTCCCAGTTGTTGCACCAGTACCTTTACTCTCACACTCTACCTCCCTCTTGTTGCACCAGTACCTTTACTCTCACACTCTACCTCCCAGTTGTTGCACCAGTACCTTTACTCTCACACTCTACCTCCCCTCTTGTTGCACCAGTACCTTTACTCTCACACTCTGCCTCCCTCTTGTTGCACCAGTACCTTTACTCTCACACTCTGCCTCCCAGTTGTTGCACCAGTACCTTTACTCTCACACTCTACCTCCCTCTTGTTGCACCAGTACCTTTACTCTCACACTCTACCTCCCCTCTTGTTGCACCAGTACCTTTACTCTCACACTCTGCCTCCCTCTTGTTGCACCAGTACCTTTACTCTCACACTCTACCTCCCAGTTGTTGCACCAGTACCTTTACTCTCACACTCTACCTCCCCAGTTGTTGCACCAGTACCTTTACTCTCACACTCTACCTCCCTCTTGTTGCACCAGTACCTTTACTCTCACACTCTCCTCCCAGTTGTTGCACCAGTACCTTTACTCTCACACTCTGCCTCCCAGTTGTTGCACCAGTACCTTTACTCTCACACTCTGCCTCCCAGTTGTTGCACCAGTACCTTTACTCTCACACTCTGCCTCCCTCTTGTTGCACCAGTACCTTTACTCTCACACTCTACCTCCCAGTTGTTGCACCAGTACCTTTACTCTCACACTCTACCTCCCAGTTGTTGCACCAGTACCTTTACTCTCACACTCTACCTCCCTCTTGTTGCACCAGTACCTTTACTCTCACACTCTACCTCCCCTCTTGTTGCACCAGTACCTTTACTCTCACACTCTACCTCCCAGTTGTTGCACCAGTACCTTTACTCTCACACTCTACCTCCCCTCTTGTTGCACCAGTACCTTTACTCTCACACTCTACCTCCCAGTTGTTGCACCAGTACCTTTACTCTCACACTCTGCCTCCCTCTTGTTGCACCAGTACCTTTACTCTCACACTCTACCTCCCAGTTGTTGCACCAGTACCTTTACTCTCACACTCTACCTCCCAGTTGTTGCACCAGTACCTTTACTCTCACACTCAGCCTCCCTCTTGTTGCACCAGTACCTTTACTCTCACACTCTACCTCCCAGTTGTTGCACCAGTACCTTTACTCTCACACTCTACCTCCCAGTTGTTGCACCAGTACCTTTACTCTCACACTCTGCTCCCAGTTGTTGCACCAGTACCTTTACTCTCACACTCTAGCCTCCCAGTTGTTGCACCAGTACCTTTACTCTCACACTCTGCCTCCCTCTTGTTGCACCAGTACCTTTACTCTCACACTCTACCTCCCCTCTTGTTGCACCAGTACCTTTACTCTCACACTCTACCTCCCCTCTTGTTGCACCAGTACCTTTACTCTCACACTCTGCCTCCCTCTTGTTGCACCAGTACCTTTACTCTCACACTCTGCCTCCCTCTTGTTGCACCAGTACCTTTACTCTCACACTCTGCCTCCCAGTTGTTGCACCAGTACCTTTACTCTCACACTCTGCCTCCCTCTTGTTGCACCAGTACCTTTACTCTCACACTCTACCTCCCCTCTTGTTGCACCAGTACCTTTACTCTCACACTCTACCTCCCCTCTTGTTGCACCAGTACCTTTACTCTCACACTCTACCTCCCAGTTGTTGCACCAGTACCTTTACTCTCACACTCTGCCTCCCTCTTGTTGCACCAGTACCTTTACTCTCACACTCTACCTCCCAGTTGTTGCACCAGTACCTTTACTCTCACACTCTGCCTCCCAGTTGTTGCACCAGTACCTTTACTCTCACACTCTACCTCCCCTCTTGTTGCACCAGTACCTTTACTCTCACACTCTACCTCCCAGTTGTTGCACCAGTACTTTACTCTCACACTCTGCCTCCCAGTTGTTGCACCAGTACCTTTACTCTCACACTCTGCCTCCCAGTTGTTGCACCAGTACCTTTACTCTCACACTCTGCCTCCCTCTTGTTGCACCAGTACCTTTACTCTCACACTCTGCCTCCCTCTTGTTGCACCAGTACCTTTACTCTCACACTCTGCCTCCCAGTTGTTGCACCAGTACCTTTACTCTCACACTCTGCCTCCCCTCTTGTTGCACCAGTACCTTTACTCTCACACTCTACCTCCCTTTTGTTGCACCAGTACCTTTACTCTCACACTCTCCCTCCCCTCTTGTTGCACCAGTACCTTTACTCTCACACTCTGCCTCCCCTCTTGTTGCACCAGTACCTTTACTCTCACACTCTACCTCCCAGTTGTTGCACCAGTACCTTTACTCTCACACTCTACCTCCCAGTTGTTGCACCAGTACCTTTACTCTCACACTCTACCTCCCTTTTGTTGCACCAGTACCTTTACTCTCACACTCTACCTCCCGTTGTTGCACCAGTACCTTTACTCTCACACTCTACCTCCCAGTTGTTGCACCAGTACCTTTACTCTCACACTCTACCTCCCATTGTTGCACCAGTACCTTTACTCTCACACTCTGCCTCCCATTGTTGCACCAGTACCTTTACTCTCACACTCTACCCCTCCCAGTTGTTGCACCAGTACCTTTACTCTCACACTCTACCTCCCAGTTGTTGCACCAGTACCTTTACTCTCACCTCTGCCTCCCCTCTTGTTGCACCAGTACCTTTACTCTCACACTCTACCTCCCAGTTGTTGCACCAGTACCTTTACTCTCACACTCTCTACCTCCCTCTTGTTGCACCAGTACCTTTACTCTCACACTCTACCTCCCAGTTGTTGCACCAGTACCTTTACTCTCACACTCTACCTCCCAGTTGTTGCACCAGTACCTTTACTCTCACACTCTCCTCCCTCTTGTTGCACCAGTACCTTTACTCTCACACTCTCCTCCCATTGTTGCACCAGTACCTTTACTCTCACACTCTACCTCCCAGTTGTTGCACCAGTACCTTTACTCTCACACTCTACCTCCCTCTTGTTGCACCAGTACCTTTACTCTCACACTCTACCTCCCAGTTGTTGCACCAGTACCTTTACTCTCACCTCTACCTCCCTCTTGTTGCACCAGTACCTTTACTCTCACACTCTACCTCCCGTTGTTGCACCAGTACCTTTACTCTCACACTCTACCTCCCTTTTGCACACCGTACCTTTACTCTCACACTCTGCCTCCCTCTTGTTGCACCAGTACCTTTACTCTCACACTCTGCCTCCCCTCTTGTTGCACCAGTACCTTTACTCTCACACTCTACCTCCCAGTTGTTGCACCAGTACCTTTACTCTCACACTCTACCTCCCCGTTGTTGCACCAGTACCTTTACTCTCACACTCTACCTCCCTTTGTTGCACCAGTACCTTTACTCTCACACTCTACCTCCCTCTTGTTGCACCAGTACCTTTACTCTCACACTCTGCCTCCCAGTTGTTGCACCAGTACCTTTACTCTCACACTCTACCTCCCAGTTGTTGCACCAGTACCTTTACTCTCACACTCTACCTCCCAGTTGTTGCACCAGTACCTTTACTCTCACACTCTACCTCCCGTTGTTGCACCAGTACCTTTACTCTCACACTCTACCTCCCTCTTGTTGCACCAGTACCTTTACTCTCACACTCTGCCTCCCAGTTGTTGCACCAGTACCTTTACTCTCACACTCTACCTCCCAGTTGTTGCACCAGTACCTTTACTCTCACACTCTACCTCCCTCTTGTTGCACCAGTACCTTTACTCTCACACTCTGCCTCCCTCTTGTTGCACCAGTACCTTTACTCTCACACTCTACCTCCCAGTTTGTTGCACCAGTACCTTTACTCTCACACTCTACCTCCCAGTTGTTGCACCAGTACCTTTACTCTCACACTCCCTCCCTCTTGTTGCACCAGTACCTTTACTCTCACACTCTACCTCCCATTGTTGCACCAGTACCTTTACTCTCACACTCTACCTCCCAGTTGTTGCACCAGTACCTTTACTCTCACACTCTACCTCCCAGTTGTTGCACCAGTACCTTTACTCTCACACTCTGCCTCCCAGTTGTTGCACCAGTACCTTTACTCTCACACTCTACCTCCCTCTTGTTGCACCAGTACCTTTACTCTCACACTCTACCTCCCATTGTTGCACCAGTACCTTTACTCTCACACTCTACCTCCCTCTTGTTGCACCAGTACCTTTACTCTCACACTCTGCCTCCCTCTTGTTGCACCAGTACCTTTACTCTCACACTCTACCTCCCCTCTTGTTGCACCAGTACCTTTACTCTCACACTCTACCTCCCAGTTGTTGCACCATACCTTTACTCTCACACTCTACCTCCCAGTTGTTGCACCAGTACCTTTACTCTCACACTCTGCTCCCAGTTTGTTGCACCAGTACCTTTACTCTCACACTCTGCCTCCCCTCTTGTTGCAACCAGTACCTTTACTCTCACACTCGCTCCCAGTTGTTTGCACCAGTACCTTTACTCTCACACTCTACCTCCCCGTTGTTGCCCAGTACCTTTACTCTCACACTCTGCCTCCCAGTACAACGTGGTCATGGAAATCTCTTACACTCTACCTCCCAGTTGTTGCACCAGTACCTTTACTCTCACACTCTACCTCCCAGTTGTTGCACCAGTACCTTTACTCCCACACTCTACCTCCCAGTTGTTGCACCAGTACCTTTACTCTCACACACTCTGCCTCCCAGTTGTTGCACCAGTACCTTTACTCTCACACTCTGCCTCCCAGTTGTTGCACCAGTACCTTTACTCTCACACTCTACCTCCCAGTTGTTGCACCATACCTTTACTCTCACACTCTAGCCTCCCATTGTTGCACCAGTACCTTTACTCTCACACTCTACCTCCCAGTTGTTGCACCAGTACCTTTACTCTCACACTCACCTCCCTCTTGTTGCACCAGTACCTTTACTCTCACACTCTACCTCCCTCTTGTTGCACCAGTACCTTTACTCTCACACTCTCCTCCCAGTTGTTGCACCAGTACCTTTACTCTCACACTCTACCTCCCAGTTGTTGCACCAGTACCTTTACTCTCACACTCTGCCTCCCAGTTGTTGCACCAGTACCTTTACTCTCACACTCTGCCTCCCAGTTGTTGCACCAGTACCTTTACTCTCACACTCTACCTCCCCTTTTGTTGCACCAGTACCTTTACTCTCACACTCTACCTCCCAGTTGTTGCACCAGTACCTTTACTCTCACACTCAGCCTCCCAGTTGTTGCACCAGTACCTTTACTCTCACACTCTACCTCCCAGTTGTTGCACCAGTACCTTTACTCTCACACTCGCCTCCCATTTGTTGCACCAGTACCTTTACTCTCACACTCTACCTCCCCAGTTGTTGCACCAGTACCTTTACCTCCCAGTTGTTGCACCAGTACCTTTACTCTCACACTCTACCTCCCAGTTGTTGCACCAGTACCTTTACTCTCACACTCAGCCTCCCAGTTGTTGCACCAGTACCTTTACTCTCACACTCTACCTCCCAGTTGTTGCACCAGTACCTTTACTCTCACACTCTGCCTCCCAGTTGTTGCACCAGTACCTTTACTCTCACACTCTACTCTCCTCCTCTTGTTGCACCAGTACCTTTACTCTCACACTCTGCCTCCCAGTTGTTGCACCAGTACCTTTACTCTCACACTCTACCTCCCAGTTGTTGCACCAGTACCTTTACTCTCACACTCTACCTCCCTCTTGTTGCACCAGTACCTTTACTCTCACACTCTACCTCCCAGTTGTTGCACCAGTACCTTTACTCTCACACTCTGCCTCCCTCTTGTTGCACCAGTACCTTTACTCTCACACTCTGCCTCCCAGTTGTTGCACCAGTACCTTTACTCTCACACTCTACCTCCCTCTTGTTGCACCAGTACCTTTACTCTCACACTCTACCTCCCCTCTTGTTGCACCAGTACCTTTACTCTCACACTCTACCTCCCCTCTTGTTGCACCAGTACCTTTACTCTCACACTCTGCCTCCCTCTTGTTGCACCAGTACCTTTACTCTCACACTCTACCTCCCCTCTTGTTGCACCAGTACCTTTACTCTCACACTCTACCTCCCAGTTGTTGCACCAGTACCTTTACTCTCACACTCTGCCTCCCTCTTGTTGCACCAGTACCTTTACTCTCACACTCTACCTCCCCTCTTGTTGCACCAGTACCTTTACTCTCACACTCTACCTCCCTCTTGTTGCACCAGTACCTTTACTCTCACACTCTACCTCCCCTCTTGTTGCACCAGTACCTTTACTCTCACACTCTACCTCCCCTCTTGTTGCACCAGTACCTTTACTCTCACACTCTACCTCCCCTCTTGTTGCACCAGTACCTTTACTCTCACACTCTGCCTCCCTCTTGTTGCACCAGTACCTTTACTCTCACACTCTACCTCCCTCTTGTTGCACCAGTACCTTTACTCTCACACTCTGCCTCCCAGTTGTTGCACCAGTACCTTTACTCTCACACTCAGCCTCCCAGTTGTTGCACCAGTACCTTTACTCTCACACTCAGCCTCCCAGTTGTTGCACCAGTACCTTTACTCTCACACTCTGCCTCCCTCTTGTTGCACCAGTACCTTTACTCTCACACTCTACCTCCCAGTTGTTGCACCAGTACCTTTACTCTCACACTCTACCTCCCAGTTGTTGCACCAGTACCTTTACTCTCACACTCTACCTCCCAGTTGTTGCACCAGTACCTTTACTCTCACACTCTACCTCCCAGTTGTTGCACCAGTACCTTTACTCTCACACTCTGCCTCCCAGTTGTTGCACCAGTACCTTTACTCTCACACTCTGCCTCCCAGTTGTTGCACCAGTACCTTTACTCTCACACTCTACCTCCCAGTTGTTGCACCAGTACCTTTACTCTCACACTCTGCCTCCCAGTTGTTGCACCAGTACCTTTACTCTCACACTCTACCTCCCAGTTGTTGCACCAGTACCTTTACTCTCACACTCACCTCCCTCTTGTTGCACCAGTACCTTTACTCTCACACTCTACCTCCCTCTTGTTGCACCAGTACCTTTACTCTCACACTCTACCTCCCAGTTGTTGCACCAGTACCTTTACTCTCACACTCTACCTCCCAGTTGTTGCACCAGTACCTTTACTCTCACACTCTACCTCCCAGTTGTTGCACCAGTACCTTTACTCTCACACTCTACCTCCCAGTTGTTGCACCAGTACCTTTACTCTCACACTCTGCCTCCCAGTTGTTGCACCAGTACCTTTACTCTCACACTCTGCCTCCCAGTTGTTGCACCAGTACCTTTACTCTCACACTCTACCTCCCCTCTTGTTGCACCAGTACCTTTACTCTCACACTCTACCTCCCAGTTGTTGCACCAGTACCTTTACTCTCACACTCTGCCTCCCAGTTGTTGCACCAGTACCTTTACTCTCACACTCTACCTCCCAGTTGTTGCACCAGTACCTTTACTCTCACACTCTGCCTCCCAGTTGTTGCACCAGTACCTTTACTCTCACACTCTACCTCCCCTCTTGTTGCACCAGTACCTTTACTCTCACACTCTACCTCCCTCTTGTTGCACCAGTACCTTTACTCTCACACTCTACCTCCCAGTTGTTGCACCAGTACCTTTACTCTCACACTCTGCCTCCCTCTTGTTGCACCAGTACCTTTACTCTCACACTCTACCTCCCAGTTGTTGCACCAGTACCTTTACTCTCACACTCTGCCTCCCCTCTTGTTGCACCAGTACCTTTACTCTCACACTCTGCCTCCCTCTTGTTGCACCAGTACCTTTACTCTCACACTCTACCTCCCAGTTGTTGCACCAGTACCTTTACTCTCACACTCTGCCTCCCCTCTTGTTGCACCAGTACCTTTACTCTCACACTCTACCTCCCAGTTGTTGCACCAGTACCTTTACTCTCACACTCTACCTCCCAGTTGTTGCACCAGTACCTTTACTCTCACACTCTACCTCCCTCTTGTTGCACCAGTACCTTTACTCTCACACTCTACCTCCCAGTTGTTGCACCAGTACCTTTACTCTCACACTCTACCTCCCAGTTGTTGCACCAGTACCTTTACTCTCACACTCTGCCTCCCCTTGTTGCACCAGTACCTTTACTCTCACACTCTACCTCCCAGTTGTTGCACCAGTACCTTTACTCTCACACTCTACCTCCCTCTTGTTGCACCAGTACCTTTACTCTCACACTCTACCTCCCAGTTGTTGCACCAGTACCTTTACTCTCACACTCTACCTCCCAGTTGTTGCACCAGTACCTTTACTCTCACACTCTACCTCCCTCTTGTTGCACCAGTACCTTTACTCTCACACTCTACCTCCCAGTTGTTGCACCAGTACCTTTACTCTCACACTCTACCTCCCTCTTGTTGCACCAGTACCTTTACTCTCACACTCTACCTCCCAGTTGTTGCACCAGTACCTTTACTCTCACACTCTACCTCCCCTTGTTGCACCAGTACCTTTACTCTCACACTCTGCCTCCCAGTTGTTGCACCAGTACCTTTACTCTCACACTCTACCTCCCAGTGTTGCACCAGTACCTTTACTCTCACACTCTACCTCCCAGTTGTTGCACCAGTACCTTTACTCTCACACTCAGCCTCCCTCTTGTTGCACCAGTACCTTTACTCTCACACTCTACCTCCCAGTTGTTGCACCAGTACCTTTACTCTCACACTCAGCCTCCCAGTTGTTGCACCAGTACCTTTACTCTCACACTCTACCTCCCAGTTGTTGCACCAGTACCTTTACTCTCACACTCAGCCTCCCTCTGTTGCACCAGTACCTTTACTCTCACACTCTACCTCCCAGTTGTTGCACCAGTACCTTTACTCTCACACTCTACCTCCCAGTTGTTGCACCAGTACCTTTACTCTCACACTCTGCCTCCCAGTTGTTGCACCAGTACCTTTACTCTCACACTCTACCTCCCAGTTGTTGCACCAGTACCTTTACTCTCACACTCTGCCTCCCCTCTTGTTGCACCAGTACCTTTACTCTCACACTCTACCTCCCTCTTGTTGCACCAGTACCTTTACTCTCACACTCAGCCTCCCTCTTGTTGCACCAGTACCTTTACTCTCACACTCTACCTCCCAGTTGTTGCACCAGTACCTTTACTCTCACACTCTACCTCCCAGTTGTTGCACCAGTACCTTTACTCTCACACTCTACCTCCCATTGTTGCACCAGTACCTTTACTCTCACACTCTGCCTCCCAGTTGTTGCACCAGTACCTTTACTCTCACACTCTGCCTCCCAGTTGTTGCACCAGTACCTTTACTCTCACACTCNTTTGTTGCAGGTATATTGGTGGTGTTGTAGGAGTACTGGTGGTGTTGCATGTGTACTGGTGGTGTTGCAGGTTTACTGGTGGTGTTGCATGTGTACTGGTGGTGTTGCATGTGTACTGGTGGTGTTGCATGTGTACTGGTGGTGTTGCAGGTGTACTGGTGGTGTTGCATGTGTACTGGTGGTGTTGCAGGTGTACTGGTGGTGTTGCATGTGTTCTGGTGGTGTTGCATGTGTACTGGTGGTGTTGCATGTGTACTGGTGGTGTGCATGTGTACTGGTGGTGTTGCATGTGTACTGGTGGTGTTGTAGGTGTACTGGTGGTGTTGCATGTGTACTGGTGGTGTTGCATGTGTACTGATGGTGTTGCATGTGTACTGGTGGTGTTGCAGGTGTACTGGTGGTGTTGCAGGTGTACTGGTGGTGTTGTAAGTGTACTGGTGGTGTTGCAGGTGTACTGGTGGTGTTGCAGGTGTACTGGTGGTGTTGCCGGTGTACTGGTGGTGTTGTAGGTGTACTGGTGGTGTTGTAGGTGTACTGGTGGTGTTGCAGGTGTACTGGTGGTGTTGCATGTGTACTGGTGGTGTTGCTGGTGTACTGGTGGTGTTGCATGTGTACTGGTGGTGTTGCATGTGTACTGGTGGTGTTGTAGGTGTACTGGTGGTGTTGCAGGTGTACTGGTGGTGTTGCCGGTGTACTGGTGTCACCTTCAAATTGTGGAGGGTTAGTGCGGCACCCAATCGTGAGGCAGCTTGACCATTGACATCCTGGTCATGGAGGGTGGGTGCTCCTTAGAGTGGGCGAGACAGTGTACTGTGAAGGACTAGAGTAGGTAGACCTCTGGTGACTTGGATATTGTCTTACCTCTCATTAATAAAGAAACACACTAAGGGAGCCGGTGGCTGACTGAACAGCACGCTGGACTCGTGATCCTCTGGTCCCGGTTCGATTCCCGACGCCGGCGAGAAACAATGGGCAGAGCTTCTTTCACCCTGATGCCCTTGTTATCTAGCAGTAAATAAGTACCTGGGAGTTAGTCAGCTGACATGGCTGCTTCCTAGTGTGTGTGTGTGTTTGGTGTGGGAAAAAAGGAGTTAGTAACAGTTGATTGACATTTGAGAGGCGGGCCGAAAGAGCAAAGCTCAACCCCCGCAAGCACAACTAGGTGAATATGCAAGCATCCCAAGTGTATTCTCTACATTCCCAAGTAAGAGCTTTCACAGTATATCCGACCAACATCAAAGAGCCGAAACACTGGTAGCAGCTAGGGATGAGACAAATGTTTTCCCGCCAGAAACACACGTGCCACCACCGCCAACCGCCACCATACACTCGAGTATCGTCAATTTCTTTATACCAGTCTGAGGTCCGACCATTCACCTATAAAGTAAGGCACGATATTAAGCAGCAAGAAACATTTTTCATTAGTAAGGGAAGGCATGATTTTTCCGCTCCATTTTGAATCTCCGGTATCTGTGAGCAACCCACCGCCACCCGCCACCAGCCTTGCGTCTTCGACTGTGATGTTCAAGCTAGTTGCTATGCCAGCTAAGGTCATCGTTATCAGTTGTCACCAAGTTCCATTGTTACTGGTACTGTTTCTGTTACCCATGACGTCTGCCCAAGTAACCCCCGCACATCAATGTGCGGGATATTCATAGGGTGTTAAATATCACTAAGAATACCAATACTAGAGCAGAAGTGCATATGGCGAACGACATCAAATGTATCTGATTCACCATGAATTCTATCAAGGGACAAGTGACCACGACGAACTGTCGGGAAGGAAGTCACACACACGTTCTGGAAGTGAGGACATTCAACAAGGATATACTCAACCGAAAGAGGGACAATGCAGTTTGGACAATAATGAGCAGGGTGACGCTCCATTAAGTGTCTGTAAGTTTAAGCATGTATGGCCAATACGTAACCTCACCAGAGGCGTTTCCAACCGCCGGATACGGTGGTAGGAGGTAGGCCATGGGGGACACACTACTCTTAAGAGCACCAAGTTTGTTACCAATAACAGAAGACCAACGACCCTGCCAATGGGCATGGATGGAGGAATGAATAACTGGGTAGAAGTCTGAATAAAGAACATCTTTACGGGAGATGGAACAAGTGCGGATTGCTTCCTTAGCGGTAGCGTCCCAACGCTCATTTAAAGAAACGCCAATATAGGTGAGAACCAGCAAAACTCAACTGTCTTAAATCTGCTGGATATAAGAAAAAGCAAATGTTGAATTTCGACTACCACCGGATGGACTGCATATAAAGGACTCCAGAGCCATGAGGGAACTGCGAGAGTCAACTACAACAGCAAAGGAGGAGTGACAGCGAGAAAGCAGTTAACGAAGAGCATACAAAATAGCTTTAAAGTTCTTCCTTGAAGATGTTAGTCTCTGGAGGCAGGCGACACATATAGGTGTGGTCAGGATAAACAACAGAGTAGTCTACACCGTCTGCAGACTTAGACCCATCGGTCTAAGGAGATGAGAAATATTGGTAACACGAACCGAAAGAGAATCTTGTAAGCGAGACAACCGAACAGAAAGAGGATTCACTCTTACAAAATTCTTGGTCGCATAAGCTTACCAGTTGTCGTAACCAGCAGTCAAATTCTCCTCCTCATAAGTTGCCTAGACGCTGGACCGCACATTAGTCCTCTCCCGCTAGACAATTTTCTCGCTCACCTCATCTATCCAATAACTCAAGGCTTCCATATCGTAAGTACCATAAACAGGTTGGCCACCACACAGCAGATTGTAGAGCTCAACAAAGGTCATCCCTGGTTCATGGTTCCCATGGTCAGACTTGGCAAGACGCACAGCGTCCAAGACAGTACCAGTATTCCCGTAACTACAACAATCACTACAACTACAATACCAGGTCACAGAACTCTAGAGTTCAGACTGTTCACTCCACGTCGTCGGGGAAATCTCAAAGCCACTTCCCATGTCAGCCAAGGTAGCCAGTCATAGTGCTCTCCCTGTTTATTCATTAGGTACCCAAAATAGATTTGGACACCTGGCAGAGGAAGACACTGAAAATAAACCAGTTTTAGAAGTTCACGCTCTCTGTACACGCTAAGATAATTTACCCTTCTGGAGGGACCAGAAGGGTCCAGAGGGAAAGGAAGGAGAGGAACCAGAAGGGTCCAGAGGAGAAGGAAAAGGAAGGGTCCAGAGGAGAAGGAAAAGGAAGGGTCCAGAGGAGAAGGAAAAGGAAGGGTCCAGAGGAGAAGGAAAAGTAAGGAACAGAAGGGTCCAAAGGGGATAGCAAAATGAAGAAGCAGATAGGATAAAGAGAGGAAGAAGGGAAGGGACCAGAAGAGTCCAGCGATGAAGGAGGGGAAGGGACCAGAAGGGTCCAGAGGGGAAGGAAGGGGAGGGAATAGAAGGGAACAGAAGGGTATATGCAGAAATAGAGCAGGGGAAAGGAAAACACTGTAATTGGGTAATTACTGTGGTAATTATGGGAGGGAATTACTGCGTGCTGTACGGTGCCAGGGGAAGGGGGGGGGTGCGTGGTGGTGCTTGTGAGTGCGGCCTTGCTTGTGTCTTGGTGCTGCTTCTTATAACTCTGGTGACACCAGTACCTTTACTCTCACACTCAGCCTCCCAGTTGTTGCACCAGTACCTTTACTCTCACACTCTACCTCCCAGTTGTTGCACCAGTACCTTTACTCTCACACTCTACCTCCCCTCTTGTTGCACCAGTACCTTTACTCTCACACTCTACCTCCCCTCTTGTTGCACCAGTACCTTTACTCTCACACTCTACCTCCCTCTTGTTGCACCAGTACCTTTACTCTCACACTCTACCTCCCAGTTGTTGCACCAGTACCTTTACTCTCACACTCAGCCTCCCTCTTGTTGCACCAGTACCTTTACTCTCACACTCTGCCTCCCTCTTGTTGCACCAGTACCTTTACTCTCACACTCTGCCTCCCAGTTGTTGCACCAGTACCTTTACTCTCACACTCTACCTCCCCTCTTGTTGCACCAGTACCTTTACTCTCACACTCTACCTCCCAGTTGTTGCACCAGTACCTTTACTCTCACACTCTACCTCCCAGTTGTTGCACCAGTACCTTTACTCTCACACTCTACCTCCCAGTTGTTGCACCAGTACCTTTACTCTCACACTCTGCCTCCCAGTTGTTGCACCAGTACCTTTACTCTCACACTCTACCTCCCAGTTGTTGCACCAGTACCTTTACTCTCACACTCTACCTCCCAGTTGTTGCACCAGTACCTTTACTCTCACACTCTACCTCCCCTCTTGTTGCACCAGTACCTTTACTCTCACACTCAGCCTCCCTCTTGTTGCACCAGTACCTTTACTCTCACACTCTACCTCCCCTCTTGTTGCACCAGTACCTTTACTCTCACACTCTACCTCCCCTCTTGTTGCACCAGTACCTTTACTCTCACACTCTACCTCCCCTCTTGTTGCACCAGTACCTTTACTCTCACACTCTACCTCCCAGTTGTTGCACCAGTACCTTTACTCTCACACTCTGCCTCCCCTCTTGTTGCACCAGTACCTTTACTCTCACACTCTGCCTCCCAGTTGTTGCACCAGTACCTTTACTCTCACACTCTGCCTCCCAGTTGTTGCACCAGTACCTTTACTCTCACACTCTGCCTCCCCTCTTGTTGCACCAGTACCTTTACTCTCACACTCTACCTCCCAGTTGTTGCACCAGTACCTTTACTCTCACACTCAGCCTCCCTCTTGTTGCACCAGTACCTTTACTCTCACACTCTGCCTCCCAGTTGTTGCACCAGTACCTTTACTCTCACACTCAGCCTCCCTCTTGTTGCACCAGTACCTTTACTCTCACACTCTACCTCCCCTCTTGTTGCACCAGTACCTTTACTCTCACACTCTACCTCCCCTCTTGTTGCACCAGTACCTTTACTCTCACACTCTACCTCCCCTCTTGTTGCACCAGTACCTTTACTCTCACACTCTACCTCCCCTCTTGTTGCACCAGTACCTTTACTCTCACACTCTGCCTCCCAGTTGTTGCACCAGTACCTTTACTCTCACACTCTACCTCCCTCTTGTTGCACCAGTACCTTTACTCTCACACTCTGCCTCCCAGTTGTTGCACCAGTACCTTTACTCTCACACTCAGCCTCCCAGTTGTTGCACCAGTACCTTTACTCTCACACTCTACCTCCCAGTTGTTGCACCAGTACCTTTACTCTCACACTCTACCTCCCAGTTGTTGCACCAGTACCTTTACTCTCACACTCTACCTCCCAGTTGTTGCACCAGTACCTTTACTCTCACACTCTACCTCCCAGTTGTTGCACCAGTACCTTTACTCTCACACTCTACCTCCCAGTTGTTGCACCAGTACCTTTACTCTCACACTCTGCCTCCCCTCTTGTTGCACCAGTACCTTTACTCTCACACTCTGCCTCCCAGTTGTTGCACCAGTACCTTTACTCTCACACTCTGCCTCCCAGTTGTTGCACCAGTACCTTTACTCTCACACTCTGCCTCCCTCTTGTTGCACCAGTACCTTTACTCTCACACTCTACCTCCCAGTTGTTGCACCAGTACCTTTACTCTCACACTCTACCTCCCAGTTGTTGCACCAGTACCTTTACTCTCACACTCTACCTCCCAGTTGTTGCACCAGTACCTTTACTCTCACACTCTGCCTCCCAGTTGTTGCACCAGTACCTTTACTCTCACACTCTACCTCCCAGTTGTTGCACCAGTACCTTTACTCTCACACTCTACCTCCCAGTTGTTGCACCAGTACCTTTACTCTCACACTCTGCCTCCCAGTTGTTGCACCAGTACCTTTACTCTCACACTCACCTCCCAGTTGTTGCACCAGTACCTTTACTCTCACACTCTGCCTCCCTCTTGTTGCACCAGTACCTTTACTCTCACACTCTGCCTCCTCTTGTTGCACCAGTACCTTTACTCTCACACTCTGCCTCCCAGTTGTTGCACCAGTACCTTTACTCTCACACTCTGCCTCCCAGTTGTTGCACCAGTACCTTTACTCTCACACTCTGCCTCCCAGTTGTTGCACCAGTACCTTTACTCTCACACTCTACCTCCCAGTTGTTGCACCAGTACCTTTACTCTCACACTCTGCCTCCCTCTTGTTGCACCAGTACCTTTACTCTCACACTCTACCTCCCAGTTGTTGCACCAGTACCTTTACTCTCACACTCTGCCTCCCTCTTGTTGCACCAGTACCTTTACTCTCACACTCTGCCTCCCAGTTGTTGCACCAGTACCTTTACTCTCACACTCTACCTCCCAGTTGTTGCACCAGTACCTTTACTCTCACACTCTACCTCCCTCTTGTTGCACCAGTACCTTTACTCTCACACTCTACCTCCCAGTGTTGCACCAGTACCTTTACTCTCACACTCTACCTCCCTCTTGTTGCACCAGTACCTTTACTCTCACACTCACCTCCAGTTGTTGCACCAGTACCTTACTCTCACACTCAGCCTCCCTCTTGTTGCACCAGTACCTTTACTCTCACACTCTGCCTCCCAGTTGTTGCACCAGTACCTTTACTCTCACACTCTACCTCCAGTTGTTGCACCAGTACCTTTACTCTCACACTCTACCTCCCAGTTGTTGCACCAGTACCTTTACTCTCACACTCTACTCCCAGTTGTTGCACCAGTACCTTTACTCTCAC
>WNGS01000031.1:28910-49915 GCA_020271785.1 Procambarus virginalis
GACTCCATGCTGGAGCCGCATACTCCAGGATTGGTCTGACATGTGGTATATAATGTTTGAAGATTCCTTACAAAGTTTCTAAAGGCCGTTCTTATGTTAGCCAACCTGGCATATGCTGCCGATGTTATCCTATTGAATGAGCTTCAGGGACAGGTCTGGCGTGTATCAACCCCAGGTCTTTCTCTCTCTCTGACTCTTGAAGTATTTCATCTCCCAATGGTACCTTGTATTGGTCTCCTGCTATCTACCCCTATCTATTACATTACATTTGCTGGTTAAACTCTAACAGCCATTTGTTCGACCATTCCTGCAGCTTGTCCAGGTCTCTTGAAGCCTAAGCTGTCCTCCTCTGTCTTAATCTCTCATAATTTTGGCTCGTCAGCAAACATTGAGAGGAATTGAGTCTATACCCTCTGGGAGATCATTTAGTATATCAGAATCAGATGGTCCAAGTACAGAGCCCTGTGGGACTCACTGGTGACTTCACGCCAGCTGAAGGTCTCACCCCCTCACTGTAACTCTCTGCTTCCTATTGCTAGGTACTCCCTATCCATGGGCGCCCCTATACCTGTTACTCCTGCCTTTTTCTCCAGCTTAGCATCAACCTTTATGGGGTACTGTGTCAAGGCTTTCCGTACAGTCCAATAAAAAGCAGTCCGCCCACCTTCTCTTAATTTTAGTTAGTCCACCTGATCGTAGAATTCTATCAAGCCTGTAAGGCAAGATTTACCCTCCCTGAACCCATGTTGATGGGTTGTCACGAAGTCTCTTCTCTCCAGATGTGTTACTAGGTTTTTTCTCACAATCTTCTCCATCACCTTGCATGGTATACAAGTTAAGGACACTGGCCTGTAGTTCAGTGCCTCTTGTCTGTCACCCTTTTTGTATATTGGTACTACATTAGCAGTCTTCCATATTTCTGGTAGGTCCCCCGTTTCCAGTGACTTACTATACACTATGGAGAGTGGTAAGCAAAGTGCTCCTGCACACTCTTTCAATACCCATGGCGAGATTCCATCCGGCACCAACAGCTTTTCTCACATCCAGCTCCAATAGGTGCTTTTTGACCTCATCTCTTGTAATTTCGAACCTATCCAAGGTCACTGGTTTGCTGCCACCTCTCCCAGCGCCGTGATATCTCCCTGTTCTATTGTAAAGACCTCCTGGAACCTTTTGTTGAGTTCTTCACACACCTCTTTGTCATTCTCTGTGTACCTGTCCTCGCCCACCCTAAGTTTATCACCTGTTCCTTCACTGTTGTCTTCCTCCTGATGTGACTGTGTAGTAGCTTTGGTTCAGTCTTGGCTTTATTAGCTATATCATTTTCATACCTTTTCTCAGCTGCTCTTCTCACACTGACATACTCGTTCCTGGTTCTCTGGTATCTCTCTCTACTTTCTGGTGTTCTGTTATTACGGAAGTTCCTCCATGCCCTTTTGTTCAGCTCCTTTGCTTTTATACATTCCCTATTAAACCACGGATTCTTCCTTTGCTTCTCTGTTTTTTCCTGTCGGGCTGGGACAAACCTGCTTACAGCCTCCTGACATTTTTGGGTGATATAGTCCATCATGTCTTGTACGGACTTGGTTCCGAGTTCTGTGTCCCAATGTATATCCCATAGGAATTTATTCATCTCCTCATAGTTTCCCTTTCGGTACGCCAGCCCTTTGGTTCCCAGTTCTTTTTTGGGGGTGATAATTCCTAGCTCAACCAGGTACTCAAAGCTCAATACACTATGATCACTCATTCCCAAGGGGGCTTCCAACTTAACTTCCCTTATATCCGACTCGTTTAGGGTAAATATCAGATCAAGCAAGGCTGGTTCATCCCCTCCTCTCATTCTTGCCGGTCCCTTGACGTGTTGACTTAGAAAGTTTCTTGTCGCCACATCCAGCAGCTTAGGAGGCCCATGTGTCTGGGACTCCATGTGGGTCTCTGTTCCCCCACTCTATCTTCCCATGGTTGAAGTCTCCCATGATTAGAAGTCTGGATCCGTTCCTGCTAGCCACAGAAGCTGCTCTCTCTATTATATTGATGGTGGCCATGTTGTTTCTATCATATTCCTGTCTGGGTCTTCTGTCATTCGGTGGGGGGTTATATATGACTACTATTATAATTTTCTGTCCTCCAGTTGCAATGGTGCCTGATATGTAGTCACTGAAACCTTCACAGTTCTGAATTACCATCTCTTCGAAATGTGTGTGCGCGTGTGTGTGTGTGTGTGTGTGTGTGTGTGTGTGTGTGTGTGTATTCGCCTAGTTGTATTCACCTAGTTGTGCTTGCGGGGGTTGAGCTCTGCTCTTTTGGCCCGCCTCTCATCTGTCAATCAACTGTTACTAACTACTATTTTTTTCCTTCCCACACACCACACACACCCCAGGAAGCAGCCCGTGACAGCTGACTAACTCCCAGGTACCTATTTACTGATAGGTAACAGGCCCATCAGGGTGAAAGAAACTCTGTTCATTGTTTCTCGCTGGCGCCGGGAATCAAACCCGGGACCACAGGATCACGCGTCCAGCGTGCTGTTCAGTCAGCCACCGGCCCCCTGTGTGTGTGTATGTGTGTGTGTGTGTGTGTGTGTGTGTGTGTGTGTGTGTGTGTGTGTGTGTGTGTGTGTGTGTGGTGTGTGTGTGTGTGTGTGTGTGTGTGTGAGTGTGTGTACTCACCTAGTTGTGCAAGCAGGGTTTAGCTCTGGTTCTTTGGTCCTGCCTCTCAACTGTCAATCAACTGGTGATTGACTAGTGATAGAGCCCAATAGGCTCAGGTTCCTAAGCCTACTGGGCTCTATCATATCTACATTTGAAACTGTGTATGGACTCTGCCTCCGCCACATCACTTCCTAAAGCATTCCATTTGTTAACTACTCTGACACTAAAAATAAATTTCTAATGTCTCTGTGGCTCATTTGGGCACTCAATTTCCACCTATGTTCCCGTAATGCGTGTGCCCCTTGTGTTAAATAATCTGTCCTTATCTACCCTATCAATTCCTCTGAGAATCTTGTTTGTGGTGATCATGTCCCCCCTAACTCTTTTGTCTTCCAGCGACGTGAGATTTAATTCCCGTAGTCTCTCCTCGTAGCTCATACCTCTCAGTTCGGGTACTAAACTGGTGGCAAACCATTGAACCTCCTCCAGTTTAGTCTTATGCTTGACGAGATAAGGATTCCATACTGGAGCTGCCTACTTCAGGATTTGTCTGACATATGTGGTATACAAGGTTCTGAATGATTCCTTACACAAGTTTTAAAGGCCGTTCTTATGTTGGCCAACCTGGAATATGCCACTGATGTTTTCCTCTTGATATCGGCTTCAGAGGACAGGTCTGGCATGATATTGTGGGCCTGGTGGTTAAATAGACAGCGATCGGGGTTCGTAGTCCTAAGGATAAGGATTCGATCCCATGCGGAGGCGGAAACAAATGGGCAGTGTTTCTTTCACCCTGATGATCCTGTTCATCTAGCAGTAAATAGGTTCTTGAGAGTTAGACAGCTGCTATGGGCTGCACAAGAATGTAAAAACTCTTGAATATATAAATAAATCTATATAAATAAAAATGGAAATGTTCATTTGTTCAAAATCGCTAATCTCCGAAAGTTCTTCACCGATTGCTCTGAAATTTTCACAACGTTCCATTCCCACCCGAGCGGGTTTTTATTTACATACTATATAGATGTCACGTCTGCGACGGGGAAGAAACGTGCTTTTTTGAAAAAACTATGTTTTTCATGTGTTTTTCATGTGAGGGAAATCTTCGAAACCTCTTTACCGATTGTTTTGAAATTGTGACACAACGTTGCATTCGAATAGGTGCGTGGTTTTATATACCTACTATATACATGCATCACCTGTTACAGGAAAAAACATTTTTTTATTAAACAGCACCATCTGTTGGACGTAAGAGCAACACACGCTGTAATCTCCGAACATTCTTCACCGATTGCTTTGAAATTTTGACACAATGTTCCATTTGAATAAACGCATGTTTTTATATGCCTACTATATAGATGCCACACGTCTGACAGGTACAAAAAAAACATTCTTTTTTTAAGAAACAGCGCCATCTGTTGCACGTAATAGCAACACACGCTATACTAAATATGTCACGATTCCATTTCAATATTTACGATAGCATTGACAAATTGAATATTCATAAATTTTTATTTGTTTTCATTTTGACATAATTTTGATATAATTATTTTGTGACATTGCGTTGGAATTAAGCTATGTTATTTACCATATCATTCATTTTGTGAGTATAAGTATAGATGCCACACCTGTGACAGGTAAAAACATTTTTTTTATGTTAACAGCGCCATCTGTTGCACATAAGAGCAACACATGCTATATTAATATCTTACAATTCATTTCAATGTTTCTGATTTCATTGATAAATTTAATTTTCCTAGATTTTGATTTATTTTCCTTTTTATTTAATTATTTTGTGTGAAAAATATTTTGCATTGGAATTGAGCTGTGTTGTTTACCATACCGTTCATTTTGTGAGTATAGTTTATTTCTTAATTTTTTCAATTACATTTTTTAACTGTTTTTTCTTGTATTTCAGTGATGGGAACATCAGATCATTTTCTGTTCCCAATTTTCTGATGTGAACATCAGATCATTTGGGTATTCATCAGACGAGGGAGAGGGAATGGTAAGGAGGACGAGGGGACAGGGAATGGAGAATGGTGGGGAGGACAAGGGGACATTGGAGTGGGGGAATGGTGGAGAGGACGAGGGACGGGGGAGTGGGGAATGGTTAGGTGGATGAGGGAACGGTGGAGTGGGGGATTTTGAGGACTAATGGACAGGGACGAGGGGGAATGGTGGGGGAGGGCAAGGGGACGGAGGAGTGGGCGAATGGGGGGGAGGACGAGGGGACGTGAGAGGGGGAAATGGTGGGGAGAACTGGGAGACAGGGAATGTTGCTGTGGTTCAGCAACGCACATGCGTTGCTGAACCACAGCAATGCGTGGCCAGGTATAGCTAGTAAATAATAAAAACAAAATGCCAACCCTCAGCTCTTTCTTTCTCTCTGATTCTTGCAGAATTTCTCCCAAATGGTACCTTGTATCTGATCTGCTACACCTATCTTCATCACATTACATTTGTCTGGGTTAAACTCTAACAACCATTTGTTTGACCATTCCTTCAGTTGTGTATTCACCTAGTTGTGCTTGAGGGGGTTGAATTCTGCTCTCTCGGCCCGCCTCCCAACTGTCAATCAATCAACTGTTACTAAATACTAACATTTTATTCACACACACACACACACACACACACACGCAAACACAGAGTAGTTAACGGATGGAATGCTTTAGGCAGTGATGTGGTGGAGGCTGACTCCATACACAGTTTCAAATGTAGATATGATAGAGCCCAGTAGGCTTGGGAATCTGTACACCAGTTGATTGACAGTTGAGAGGTGGGAACAAAGAGCCAAAGCTCAACCCCCGCAAGCACAAATAGGTGAGTACAAATAGGTGAGTACACACACACACACACACACACATGCAACACACACACACACAAACACACACATAAGGTAGTGAAGAAAAACAGTATAAGTAGCGTAATTGAAAATAGTGAAGTACTGTGGCAGTGTGCAGCGTGGAGCGGGCCTCACCGACCTCTGACCATGACCTCACCCTCTGACCGTGACCTCATCCCCGGCAGCAACCTTCCCATCACCACGTGGGAGACGCTTGGAGATTCACTCACCTATTGTGTTAGCAGGACGGTAAGATACTTGGAACCCCCTGTGGGTAAGGTTGGATTAAAGCAATGACTAGGTCAGGAAGGGCGTCTAGGTCCAGCAGTATTATGATTGAAGAAGAAAATAGGTTTGTGGAGAAGATGATTGGGAAATTTGTAGAGAAGAGGGATGTTTGGATAGATGATCTAATCCAGGGGATTAAAAGTGAAATCTTTAATAAGATACAGGACGAGGTTCAAAGACTCAAACAAGAGTTTATGGATTATATTCAAGAGGAAATCAGGAAGAGCAGGGTAGAATGGCAAGGAGAAATAACTAGGCTTACTAATGAAGTTGGCAGAAATAGAGGAGGCTTGGCAGGGGAAGGGGAGTAGTAGTAGGTGGAGTAGCGGGAGTGGGAGGGGTGGGGGTCAGCCAGGGAGGGGGCTACCAGCATGAACCTGAACTGAGAAAGAGGACAATCATAATCCATGGATTGCTTGAAGCCAGGGCACCATCGAGGCAGGAAAGGATGGAGATTGAGGATTTGGAGCTACAGGGGATTTTGAGGGACATGAGGGCCCATATGGCAGGGAATGAGGTGCAAGTCCACCGACGCATTGGACCATACAACTGTAACAGGAAACGACCTGTCCTGGCACAGTTCACTAACGAAGAGGCAGTGGACTACATACTGCATCACAAACACTTACTCAGAGGTAGCAAAAATTACTACAACGTATATATTGACAAATTCATGACGAAGGAGGAGCAGGTAGCCCACAGAGCAAGCAAACTTCCACGATACAACTCTTCCCATTTGAGCGTAGTTACACACCCCACTGCTAATCCACCCCATGATAACCAGCTTCTCACAACTGCTTCTCAGGTTACTCCCTCCCCAAATCAGCCCTCCTTGCCCCTGCTTATCTCCCCAACACCTTCCTTGATCCCTCTGACCCCACTGCAGTCAAATTCATCCCACATTCCAAAGACCCCCTCATCACCTCAACCCCCAAAACTCGTCCAGCCCTCATTCCCTCAACCCCCAAAACCCACCCAGCCCTCATCCCTCAACCCCAAAACACACCCAGCCCTCATCCCCTCAACCCCCAAAACCTACCCAGCCCTCACCCCCCTCATCCCCTCTCCTTCCATGTGACCCCCCACCCTTGCGAGGGGGGTGGGAGGTTCCCCCACCCCCTCTATTTTCCCCCTCCCGACCTCTCAACCTCTATCTGACTCCCAACCTTACGCTATCTCCCAACCCCTCTATGCCTATCAGACCCTCCCTAATCTTCAGACCCAGTATGCCCTTCCTACTCCAGACCTACCTACCCAGGCCCTACCCCAAACCCTCCTACCTACCTTCCTAGAAGCCCAGCCCCCATTAGCCCCCCAAGCACCCCTCCCGACCTCTTTCACCCCCCATACACCCCCCGGACCCCCCCAGACACCCCCCGGATCCCCCGGACACCCCCGGATCCTCCCCGCCCCAGTCATCCCCCAGACACCCCCCAGATCCCCCAGGTCCCCCCCTGCCCCAGTCACCCCCAGACACCCCCAGATCCCCCAGACCCCCAGAGGAAGGGAGAACTCTGGTACAGGAGTCTCCATGAAGAATCTCAAGGTTTGGTACACCAATGCTGATGGGGTATCTAATAAAGCAGAAGAGATAAAAGAAAGAGTGAGTGAGGCAGATCCTGACATAGTTGCAATTGTGGAAACTAAAATTAATGACATGATCTCAGATGCAATCTTTCCTGAAGGGTACCAGGTGATAAGAAAAGAGAGGACACAGAGACAGGGAGGGGGAGTGGCACTCCTAATAAAGCGGAAATGGAAGTTTGAAGACCTGGGAAATCGGGTTACCAATGAGTGCACAAGCTTCATACATGGAACTCTGACAGTAGATGGGAGGAAGATTGTGATCTTGGTAATCTACAATCCCCCACCAAACAGTAGAAGACCCAGACAGGAGTATGATGACAACAACAAGGCATGCATAGATGAACTGCAGAAGGCAGCAACACTAGCCCACAGAATGAGAGCGAAGCTGCTGATCATGGGGGACCTAAATCATGGAGAGATAAATTGGGAATCAAGGAATCCCCATGGAGGGGACGAAACGTGGGGAGCAAAATTAGTAGATGTTATAGACAGGAATTTCCTAACACAGCATGTGAAGGAAGACACAAGGGAAAGAGGAGGAGATGCACCGAGCCTATTAGACCTGATTTTCACCCAGAACGTAGAAGATATCGAGAATTTGGAGCATGAAATACCTCTAGGGGCCAGTGACCATTGTGTCCTAGTCTTTGACTACATGATGGAATTCAAACTTGTGACCATGGGACAAGAGATCTGGGAAAGGAGAGTTGACTACAGGAAAGGGGACTATAGGAGGATAAGGGACTATCTGGGAGAAGTGCAGTGGGAGGAAGAAATTAGAGGAAAAACAGTCCAAGATATGATGGACCTAGTCATACAGAAATGCCAAGAGGCCGAAGAGAGATTTATACCAACAGTAAAGGGAAAAAATAAGAAGGAATATAATAACCCATGGTTTAATAGACAGTGTCAGGAAGCAAAAATGGCCAGCAGGCGGGAGTGGAGGAAGTACAGAAGACAAAGGACAGAGGACAACAGGATCAGATGCAACAGAGCTAGGAACGATTACATTAACATAAGACGAACATCGGAAAGGGACTATGAGAACGATATTGCAATCAAAGCGAAAAAACAACCTAAGCTACTACACAGTCATATAAGAAGAAAAATGTCGGTGAACGACCAAGTGACAAGACTAAGGAAGGCAGAGGGGGCATATACTGAAAGTGACAAGGAAATCTGTGAGGCACTGAATGCCAGTTTCCATGGAGTGTTCACTACCGAGCCTGAGCAGCTCCCATTGTTGGAAGGGGTTACCCTAGATGAAAGACTATCAGATATAGAGGTGACAGTAGAGGAGGTAATGAAACAGTTGACAACTCTAGATGCATCTAAAGCAGTAGGACCAGACAAAGTATCACCGTGGATACTAAAAGAAGCAGCGCAGGCCCTCAGCGTGCCTCTGGCAATGATCTTTAATGAGTCACTTATGTCGGGAGAATTGCCCAGTTGCTGGAAGAAGGCAAATGTCGTGCCGATCTTCAAGAAAGGCGATAGGGAGGAGGCACTTAACTATAGACCTGTATCACTGACAAGCATCCCCTGTAAAATACTGGAAAGAATAATTAGGCTACGACTGGTTGCACACCTGGAGAACATTAGGTTTGTGAACAAGCATCAACATGGGTTCTGGACAGGGAAATCGTGCCTAACAAACCTTCTGGAATTCTATGATAAAATAACGAGGATAAGACAGGACAGAGATGGTTGGGCAGACTGCATATTTCTGGACTGCCAAAAAGCCTTTGATACAGTACCGCACATGAGACTGCTGTTCAAACTCGAGAGGCAGGCGGGGGTAGGGGGAAAGGTCCTAGCATGGATAAGGAACTACCTAACAGGAAGGAGCCAAAGAGTTACGGTAAGGGGCGAGAAGTCGGACTGGCGAACAGTAACAAGTGGAGTACCACAAGGATCGGTGCTGGGACCAATTCTATTTCTTGTATATGTTAACGACATGTTTACGGGTGTAGAGTCCTACATGTCGATGTTTGCGGATGACGCAAAGTTGATGAGAAGAGTTGTGACAGATGAGGATTGCAGGATCCTCCAAGAGGACCTGAACAGGTTGCAGAGATGGTCAGAGAAATGGCTACTGGAATTCAACACGAGCAAATGTAAAGTTGTGGAAATGGGACTAGGAGATAGGAGACCATAGGGACAGTACACAATGAAGGGGAACAGCCTATCTGTGACGACGCGCGAAAGAGACCTGGGTGTGGACGTAACACCTAATCTATCTCCTGGGCACATATAAATAGGATAACGACAGAAGCGTACTCTACACTGGCAAAATTTAGAACATCATTCAGAAACCTAAGTAAGGAGGCATTTAGGGCTCTTTACACTGCCTACGTGAGGCCAGTCTTAGAGTATGCCGCCTCATCATGGAGTCCCCATCTGAAGATGCATATAATGAAACTGGAAAAGGTTCAGAGGTTTGCAGCGAGACTCGTCCCAGAGCTACGAGGGATGGGGTATGAGGAGCGCCTGAGGAAACTGTGCCTTACGACACTAGAAAGAAGAAGGGAGAGGGGGGCAACCCGTCCTCGCAAATTGTATAGTCAATATTGACTTATTAGTTACCTGCATAGGTGACATACTAAACATAATAGTTTCCTTGAAAATCTTCATGAAACACCGACCTTAGGAACCTACTTAGTATGTTAAAATAAGCACTCTTACAGCTTCGTAAGTACAATTGTTATTAACCTATTATAGGTATAGGTTAGGTAATAATTGTATACGAAGCAATAAGATGCTTATCTTAACATACTAGTAGGTTAGGTAAGGTCGGGTGTTTTCTATGAAGATTTTCAAGGGAAACTATTATGTTAAGTATGTCACCTATGCACTTATTTAATAAGTCAATATTGACTGTACGATTTGCGAGGACGGGTTGGAGGGGGGACATGATAGGAACGTATTAAAATATCAGAGGGATTGACAGAGTGGACATAGACGAAATGTTCACACGGAATAGTAACAAACGAGGGGCATGGATGGAAGTTGGAAACTCAGATGAGTCACAGAGATGTTAGGAAGTTTTCTTTTAGCGTGAGAGTAGTGGGAAATGGAATACACTTAAGGAACAGGTTGTGGAAGCAAATACTATTCATATTTTTAAAACCAGGTATGATAGGGAAATGGGACAGGAGTCATTGCTGTAAAAAAACTGATGCTGAAAGGCGGGATCCAAGAGTCAATGCTCGATCCTGCAGACACATATAGGTGAGTACATATAGGTGAGTACACACANTCTGCTCAAATGCCTCCTTCAGCTCCTGCAGATGTCTGACATCAGGTACCTGTGTAAAAATGTCGTCAACATACCTGCAGTATATGACCGGTTCAAGTTCATATCGACTAAGACCTTTTGTTCGATGGTAACCATGTAGAAGTTCGCAAACAGGACACCTAGGGGTGAACCCATGGCGACCCCATCTACTTGCTTATACATGTGCCCATCCGGGCTCAATAAGGGTGCCTCTTTAGTATAAGCTTGGAGTAGTTTCCTTAGAATGTTTTCTGGTGTGTCAAGAGGAGTACAGGCTGGATCACGATACACTCTGTCCGCTATTATCCCGATTGTTTCATCCACAGGTACGTTGGTAACAGTGATTCTACGTCCAACGAGGCTCTTATCCCTGTGGCCCGTATTCCCCGCAGTAAGTCAACAAATTCCTTTGAGACTTCAGGCTGAAGGCGTAAGGGACATAAGAAGTCAGCAAGCCATTGAGTCGCTTCGCTAGTCTGTACGTAGGTGTGGGTATCTAGCTGATGATTGGCCGAAGTGGGCTTCCAGGCTTGTGTGTCTTGACATTTCCTTACGCTTATCCAGGTTAATATACAGAAGATACAATTGACGATTTACTATAAACCAAGAAAACTGCCAACCTACTCATGAGAAACTCTGCAGACACAAAGCAGAACGCTTTGAAAGAGACCAATGTCGTCTATGCCTTCAAATGCCCACTTGGGGACTGTAAGCCTCAAAGAACTCAGCATATAGGCAAGACAACAACATCTCTTTCCAGGCGATTAACGATGCATAAGCAACAGGGCTCCATTAAGGAACATATAATCTCTTCCCACAACCAGACCATCACCAGAGAAGTCTTAACAAAAAACACGGAAATCATCGTTAGATACAGCGATAGCAGGCAGCTTGATATCTGCGAGGCACTACACATTAAGAAGTCAACACCAGCAATCAACAGCCAATTAATACACAACTATATTCTACCCACTTCAAGACTCCGCACCAATATAGAAGCATCAAGAAATATGGGCCAATAGGCCTTCTGCAGACTTTAGTTTACACACACACAACTATAACATGCAAACACTAAACAGAGTTCTACTATGCTATGATTTAAACAGCTTTCATCTTATATACACGCATTTTGGGTGAGGTGATATGTTACAACAGTTTTGGATGAGGTGAACAAAACTTTCAACACAAGACAGAACATGAAACAATGGGTATAAATTGGGTAAATTAAAGGGAAGAATGGAAGTAACTGCAAAGGGCCTATTGGCTCATATTTCTTGATGCTTCTATATTGGTGCGGGGTCTTGAAGAGGGTAGAATATAGTTGTGCATTAATTGGCTGTTGATTGCTGGTGTTGACTTCTTAATGTGTAGTGCCTCGCAGATATCAAACCGCCTACTATCGCTGTATCTATCGATAAAGGCATAGACGACGTTGGTTTCCTTCAAGGAGTTCTGCTTGCTATCTGGGGAGTTTTTCATGAGTAGATTGGCCGTTTTTATTATAGTAAATTGTCAATTGTATTTTCTGATTTTTGTCTGTAGGGAGAACGTTCCTATCCACAATATTTTTCAGGACTCTTTCCTCCGTTTTATGAGCCGTCGAAAAGAAGTTCCTGTAAAATTGTCTAATAGGGGGGTACAAGTGTTGTCTTTGTTGATTCTTCAGAGGTTTCATGGCGTTTCACCTTTCTTTTTGGATGTCTTCAACAAAACCATTAGAGAAGCCATTGTTGACTAGGACCTGCCTTACCCTACAGAGTTCTTCATCGACTTGCTTCCATGCTAAGCTGTGGCTGAGAGCACAGACGCCATAAGTGTTGACAACACTCCTCTTGTACCTGTCTGGGCAGTCACTATTGGCATTGAGGCACATACTTATGTTTGTTTTCTTAGTTTAGACTGCAGTGTGGAAGCTTCCGTTCCTTTCCATGACTGTTACATCTAGAAAGAGCAGCTTCCCATCATTCTCCATCTCGTAAGTGAAACTTAACACAGAATTCTGTTCGAATGCCTCCTTCAGCTGCTACAGACATCTGACATCAGGTACCTGCATAAAAATGTCGTCAACATACCTGCTGTATATGGCAGGTTTCAAGTCCATGTCAACTAAGACTCTCTGCTCGATGGCACTCATGTAGAAGTTTACAAACAGGACACCTAGGGGAGAACCCATGGCAACCCCATCTACTTGCTTATACATGTGCCCATCTGGGCTCAAGAAGGGTGCCTCTTTAGTGCAGGCTTAGAGTAGTTTCCTCATTATGTTTTCTGGTATGTCAAGAGGAGTGCAAGCCGGGTCACGATATACACTCTGTCTGCAATCATCCCGATTGTTTCGTCCACAGGTACATTGGTAAATAGTGACTACATCCAGTGAGGCTCTTATCCCCATGGCCCGTGCTCCCCGCAGTAGGTCAACAAATTCCTTGGGAGACTTCAGGCTGAAAGCACAAGGTACAGAAGGAGTCAGCAACCCATTGAGTCACTTAGCCACTATGCATGTGGGTGTGGGTATCTGGCTGATGATTGGCCAAAGTGGGATTCCAGGCTTGTGGGTCTTGGCATTTCCATAGGCATACCCAGGTTTTAGAAAAGCTGAATTATGTGGTGTCAGCAGAAAGATGCCAGGTAAAATCCACGAAGCAGGAAACCCAACAAGTACTCACAGTAAAAAGACAGATTCCAGAGAAGCTTGATCTTGGCATTTGGGGCGTGTTCCAACACAGGCCTTACACCCTAGACTACTCAAATGTTTCAGATGTCAGAGATTTGGACACCACAAGGATGGCTGTCAATGCCCAGTTTGACATATTTTAGAAAATATGTCTTGATAAACACAAAGCTAACCATCCCATTCAAGCTAAGTGAACAAATTGATCCAAAGCACACTTCGCCTGGAACCTAAGATGCCCTGAAAGACTTAAAAGAATCCAAATATATACCAAATGTCAACCAAATATATATATACCAAATATTAACCAAATATATACCAAGTGTCAACCAAAACACTTACCAGCTCCCCGGCCTACAAAAACAGTGTGGAGCTTACTCAGACCAAACCAGGTGGAGGGGCCACATGGCCCTATACCATCGGTCATGGTGATGGGTGTGAAGGGCTCCGTCCAAGATGTAAGGATAGCTGGGGGCCACCAGAAAATAGTTCAACATAATCGCCCGCCCATTGCATTCAGTAAGCACACTCAGGGGAATGAAGGCAAGAGTGTCCGAGTTTCCACTGATAAGGGCCAAAGAGTAAACAGGCCCCAAACCAGCACAGCAGTAAGTAGTGCTCCCACGCAACTTGACATCCTCTGGCCAGTGCTTAATAAGGCCTTGGTCACGGAATTGGTCGAAAGTTTCCTGTCGAAACACGGTATCAAGCAAACCAGAGACTCGAAAGGACAATTGAGGACAAACTCAATAAATTTGAAAAAACAATATACTTACCTTCAAGAACGCAGGGCAGGAAACATTCTCCTAAAAAACAGATAGAGGCCAGTACTTCTGAAAGCGACCTTGATGAGTCAGTTTCAAGTATACCAAGATCCTCAACTCCAGTTTCAACTTCCATGGCGATTTCATCTGACTCCATGGATGCCACGGTAATATCAACAAGGTCCACAACCTAGAGAACTAAATATCCTACAATGGAATGCATAAGGGCTGTGCACAAAATTGCAAAACATGCAATCCGTAGCAGCAATCAAAGGCATAGACATCCTGCTACTACAGGAGAGCTTGCTTCGAGACAGATTAGAACCTAAAATCTCAGGCTATCGAGGCTTCTTCGTTCCATTGGTCAGAGGGCAATCCAGGGGATGCGTCATCTATATGAAATGTGACCTGATTTCCAAGCCCATAATTAGAGGTGATGGGAGTATCCATTGAGCTAAGCCATGACAAACATGAAGTGTTTAATGCTTGCAGGTTTCCACGTGTTGAAATGGATCTCTCAGTGATATTTAGACACGCGACCACCCGTGGTAATTTTAATGCCCATCATCGTTTGGCACTGGGCTCGAACACAGTAAATGAGGCCGGCACTCACAATGCACAGCTAGTAGACCAGCTACCAAAAATTCAAATCTTAAACAAGAATGAACCCACCCACATCCAAGGAGGTATATTAAACCTTACTTTCATTTCAGCCTCCCTCAGAGATTCAGCAACATGGTCAGTTGAGCCCACACTCACAAGCGACCACTATGGGGTCCAAATTGATCTAAAGTTAGATCTACCCACCCCACCTCCACCTCCACCAGAAGCCTAGAACTCCGCTCTAGAAAAGTGGGATCGTTTTCAAAACCTTACTTAGAGTGGCATAGAAACTATGTTGTTCCCAAAGACATTATTTAGCCAGAATAAGATTTTGTCAAAGCCATTCAAAGCGCAGCCAACCATTCAGATCCACTGAACAAACAGTCCACTGGACACCACAAAGATCACTGGTGCGAATGCGAATGTGTCAAAGAACACAATTGTAGACTCAACATCATAAGGAAGCTATACAAAATGCAGCCAAGTGAATGCAATAAGACCCTACTTTGTGGGATCAAAGAACATGTGCATCATGGGACTAGGATAATCAAAAAATAAAAGTGGCTGGAATGGTGTTCACATCTGAATGAACACACTTCTCTTAGAGGGATGAGTCAGAAATCTGTCTACAATGCCAAAGGAAATAAAACACCAAAAGCCCCACACCATAAGGAGCCTCAAAAGGAAGCCGAAGTACTGCAACCAAATTTACAAAAAGAGCAGCCAGTAATCAGCTTCCACCAGACGTGCAGAAAGGATTAGAGGAAAAATTATGACACAGAATCCTTACAGCATTTGCAGAAGGCTCTGACACTAATACTCCTTTCCCACTGAATGAGCTCAATCGGGCTAAGAAAATCTCCAAAGGTACATCCTCTGGAGACGACAAAATACCTATAAAATGATTAGAAACCTCGGTCCAGAGGGAAATGTTGCATACCTAAGGTTAATTAATTTAGGCTGGACTTCTCAAACTAGACGTACAGCTTAGAATAGGGCAGACATAGAACCGATCCCAAAACTCAAAGATCCAGCTAATCTAAGGCCGATCTCTCTCCAAAGCTGTGCAGTCAAGATGGCTGACAGAATGGCACTCAACAGACTTGAGTGGAAAATGCCTAAACTGTACCAAGATATGTATGCATATAGAAAAGGGGTTGGCACAGTAGAAAGTATTTATACATGTTTTATTGAATATGACTGCAATTCAGTAAATATGACTGTTTTATTGAATATGCAGTCACTGAATATGATTGCATATTCTGTACTGATTATTTTATTGTTTAGAGCTTCTATCCCTCTGCCTAGTGCTCTTGAATCTTGTTTTTATTGGAAGAGGATTTGTCCAAATGTCATCTTTATTCGAGGTGAAGAAAAATGAATAATACCTATAATATATTACACTTATTATCCATTTACATAACGTTTTGAACCTACATGGTTCATTCTCAAGTGAAGGGACAGTGCTAGGCGTATTAGATTTGTACCATTAAGGTGGTCTGGTGCATAAAACAATAGGAAATTCGAGAAATCACAAGCAGACTGTCCAGTGAGCTCAACATCTGGTTCCTGGATGATGGCGCTCAGGCAGGCACACAAGACTCCCTTCTGGAAGACCTGCAGCTGGTGATGACACGGGGGGAGACCCTGGGTCTCGTTCTTAACCCCTCAAAGTGCGAAATTACTACATCCAGCGAGGTAGTCATTAATGCAGTGAAATCCATTTTACCAGAAGCCTCAGTCATTGAACCCACCGACAGCACACTACTTGGAGCACCTCTGGGCCACAATGCCATTGCTTCACTACTTGAAGAAACGTTTAACGACCTAAAGAGGATACGAGAGAGAATAGGGGACTTGGACTCTCATGATGCCTTCTTCCTTCTCACAAAGTGCCTTACCTTACCCAGGTTAACATACGTTTTAGGGTGTGAGCACACACTTTTGGCAACCCACTACTAAGTCAATATGATGAACTCCTTAAATCAATATTCGTGAAGGCACTCAACCTAGATTTAGATTACGGTCAGTGAGACCAAGCAACACCACTAGTGAGATTTGGGGGAATAGGCATACGAAAGGCAACTGAAGTAGCACTTCCAACATTCTTATTATCATGCACAGCGGCCCACGAATTAGTAGGGAAGATCCTACCAGAGCATTTGTGAAACTCAGTGGGATCTCATGATCCAAAGTTCATCGAAGCTGCCATTCAACGGGAAACCATTGCACACCCTTTACCCCGACCACAAGCCCCAATAGACAACAAGCAGGCCCACTGGGACAGCCCCATAATGGAAAAGACTGCCACAACAATGACTGAAAACGCACCTGCTGAGAACAAAGCCCGTCTCCTAGCGGTAACAGCACCCCATGCCAGGGATTTTTTTTATTTGCTGTACCCAATGCAGCCCTGGGAACTCACCTCAATCATGATGTCCTCTGTATTGGAGTTGCCTTTCGCTTTGCCGTCCCCATCCTCACCGAACATAGATGCTTCTAAAGAAGTGCGATGGCAAACCAAAATGGTAATCATGGTTTGGTACATCGTAAATCACAGGCTAAGATTGCAAGACATGAAGTCGTCAACGACATCATCAAGAGTAGCCTCGCCACAGTCCATTGCTGTTGCTCTTTGCGTGGACAGAGCTGCAACCTTGAATGTACAATAAAAGATAGAAGTGGACTCGTCGGGAAAGAAGATTACAAAAGTATTATAGTGTCATGTGCGAAAGTGACACCTTCAGTGTTTTGTCGTGCACTTATTTGTATATATTTTTAAGAAGTACACTTGGTGATGGTTCTGTTTAGTGTTGTTTATCCCCTTTCCTGTGAGACTGACAATTACTACCAGTTCCTATTAACATACATATGACTCGGGCTGGGATCGAGTGAGAAGAGGCTTTAAAGCCCCATATAAAGTGTAAGAAGAAAAGAACCTGGTTACTGGCTAAGTGAGGCCGTAACACTACCCCTCCCTCTGTTCCGGTGGCTAGGATTATTTCTCCCACCCCCGCCCCCTGCTACGACTGATTCTTAGCTAGTTATTCTTCTCTCCAAGTACTTTTTTTTATTCCAAGATTACCTCCTCAGTCCAAAGTTTACCCCTCTTTTCCCATTTCCCTAATGCTCTCTCTACAATTCTATCAGCTCCTCCTATTGTGAGTTCCTCCATGTTGCTCCTTGATCTAGTTACTCTTCCTGTGTCAGTCATTACAAAGTACTACCTTAAGCAGAAAGCGTGCCAATTACCTTACCCGTCTTCCAGCACAGTAGGTGAGTATTTCTTGGTACGTCGTCTTCAAAGTTTTGAGCTTCCCATTTCTTCATTCACAGTTCACTTTTCAGATATCGGTATCCCTACACCATACACAGCATCCTCCCCCCCCCCCCCACACACAATATCAGAACACGTCGGTCACGTCTAACCTGGGCGGCGGTCAGGTCATGTCAGAGAGTGCGTGTAATTGCCTAAGTGTAATTACCTAGTGTAGTTACTGGATGAGAGCTACGGTCGTGGTGTCCCGTCTACCCAGTACTCTTTGTCATATAACGCTTTGAAACTACTGACGGTTTTAGCTTCCACCACCTTCTCACTTAACTTGTTCCAACCGTCTACCACTCTGTTTGCGAAAGTAAATTTTCTTATATTTCTTCGGCATCTTTGTTTAGTTAGTTTAAATCTATGACCTTGTTCTGTTCTTGAAGTTCACGGTCTCAGGAAATCTTCCCTATCATTTTTTTCAATTCCTGTTACTATTTTCTAAGTAGTGATCATATCACCTCTTTTTTCTTCTGTCTTCTAGTTTTGGCATATTTAATACCTGTAACCTCTTCTCGTAGCTCTTGCCCTTCAGTTCTGGGAGCCATTTAGTAGCATGTCTTTGCACCTTTTCTAGTTTGTTGATTTGCTTCTTAAGATATAGGCACCACACAACCACTGCATATTTTGCTTTGACCTAACAGGAGTCGTGAACAATTTCTTTAGTATTTCCCCATCCAAATATTTAAAAGCAATTCTGAAGTTAGAAAGCGTAGCATAGGCTCCTCGCACAACGTTCTTTATGTGATCCTCAGGTGATAGTTTTCGATCTAGAACCATCGCTAGATCTCTTTCTTCATCAGAATTCTTTAAAGATTTCTCACATAATTTATAGGTTGTGTGGGGGTCTATGTTCTTCTATTCCACATTCCATAACATGGCATTTATTCACATTAAATTTCATTTGCCAAGTGGTGCTCCAAATACTTATTTTGTCCAGGTCTTCTTGAAAGGCATGACAATCATCTAAGTTTCTTATCCTGCGTATAATCTTAGTATCATCAGCAAACATGTTCATATAATTCTGAATTCCATCTGGTAGATCATTTATGTAGACAATGAACATCACGGTGCAAGACTGAACCCTGTGGTACTCCACTTGTGACGTTTTCCAGTTCGATACATTGCCTTTGATTACTGCCCTCATTTTTCTATCAGTCAGAAAAAAAATTCATCCTTGTGTGTGCGCGCGCGCGTGTGTGTGTGTGTGTGTGTGTGTGTGTGTGTGTGTGTGTGTGTGTGTGTGTGTGTGTGTGCTGTGTGTGTGTATGGTATTCGCCTAGTTGTATTCACCTAGTTGTGCTTGCGGGGTTGAGCTCTGCTCTTTTGGCCCGCCTCTCAACTGTCAATCAACTGTTACTAACTACTATTTTTTCCTTCCCACACACCACACACACCCCAGGAAGCAGCCCGTGACAGCTGACTAACTCCCAGGTACCTATTTACTGCTAGGTAACAGGTCCATCAGGGTGAAAGAAACTCTGTTCATTGTTTCTCGCCGGCGCCGGGAATCGAACCCGGGACCACAGGATCACGCGTCCAGCGTGCTGTTCAATCAGCCACCGGCCCCCTGTGTGTGTGTGTGTGTGAGTGTGTGTGTGTGTGTGTGTGTGTGTGTGTGTGTGTGTGTGTGTGTGTGTGTGTGTGTGTGTGTGTGTGTGTGTGTGTGTGTGTGTGTGTGTGTGTGTGTGGTGTGTGTATACTCACCTAGTTGTGCAAGCAGGGTTTAGCTCTGGTTCTTTGGTCCTGCCTCTCAACTGTCAATCAACTGGTGATTGACTAGTGATAGAGCCCAATAGGCTCAGGTTCCTAAGCCTACTGGGCTCTATCATATCTACACTTGAAACTGTGTATGGAGTCTGCCTCCGCCACATCACTTCCTAAAGCATTCCATTGTTAACTACTCTGACACTAACAAAAATATTTCTAATGTCTCTGTGGCTCATTTGGGCACTCAATTTCCACCTATGTCCCGTAATGCGTGGCCCTTGTGTTAAATAATCTGTCTTTATCTACCCTATCAATTCCTCTGAGAATCTTGTTTGTGGTGATCATACCCCCCTAACTCTTTTGTCTTCCAGCGACGTGAGGTTTAATTCCCGTAGTCTCTCTCGTAGCTCATACCTCTCAGTTCGGGTACTAAACTGGTGGCAAACCATTGAACCTCCTCGAGTTTAGTCTTATGCTTGACGAGATAAGGATTCCATACTGGAGCTGCCTACTTCAGGATTTGTCTGACATATGTGGTATACAAGGTTCTGAATGATTCCTTACACAAGTTTTAAAGGCCGTTCTTATGTTGGCCAACCTGGAATATGCCACTGATGTTTTCCTCTAGATATCGGCTTCAGAGGACACGTCTGGCATGATATTGTGGGCCTGGTGGTTAATAGACAGCGATCGGGTTTGTAGTCCTAAGGATAAGGATTCGATCCCAGGCAGAGGCGGAAACAAATGAGCAGAGTTTCTTTCACCCTGATGACCCTGTTCATCTAGCAGTAAATAGGTTCTTGAGAGTTAGACAGCTGCTATGGGCTGCACAAGAATGTAAAACTCTTGAATATATAAATAAATCTATATAAATAAAAATGGAAATGTTCATTTGTTCAAAATCGCTAATCTCCGAAAGTTCTTCACCGATTGCTTTGAAATTTTCACAACGTTTCATTCCACCCGAGTGGGATTTTATTTACATACTATATAGATGTCACGTCTGCGACGGGGAAGAAACATGTTTTTTTAAAAAAACTATGTTTTCATGTGTTTTCATGTGAGGGACATCTTCGAAACCTCTTTACCGATTGTTTTGAAATTCTGACACAACGTTGCATTCGAATAGGTGCGTGGTTTTATATACCTACTATATACATGCATAACCTGTGACAGGAAAAAAACATTTTTTTATTAAACAGCACCATCTGTTGACGTAAGAGCAACACAGCTGTAATCTCCGAACATTCTTCACCGATTGCTTTGAAATTTTGACACAATGTTCCA
>WNGS01000031.1:57668-67741 GCA_020271785.1 Procambarus virginalis
ATGAAAATTGATAGGGAAGATTTCCTGAGACCGTGAACTTCAAGAACAGAACAAGGTCATAGATTTAAACTAACTAAACAAAGATGCCGAAGAAATATAAGAAATTCACTTTCGCAAACAGAGTGTAGACGGTTGGAATAAGTTAAGTGAGAAGGTGGTGGAAGCTAAAACCGTCAGTAGTTTCAAAGCGTTATATGACAAAGAGTACTGGGTAGACGGGACACCACGACCGTAGCTCTCATCCAGTAACTACACTAGGTAATTACACTTAGGCAATTACACGCACTCTCTGACATGACCTGACCGCCGCCCAGGTTAGACGTGACCGACTGTGTTCTGATATTGTGTGTGGGGGGGGGGAGGATGCTGTGTATGGTGTAGGATACCGATATCTGAAAAGTGAACTGTGAATGAAGAAATGGGAAGCTCAAAACTTTGAAGACGACGTACCAAGAATACTCACCTACTGTGCTGGAAGATGGGTAAGGTAATGGCACGCTTTCTGCTTAAGGTAGTACTTTGTAATGACTGACACAGGAAGAGTAACTAGATCAAGGAGCAACATGGAGGAATCACATTAGAGGAGCTGATAGAATTGTAGAGAGAGCATTAGGGAATGGGAAAAGAGGGTAAACTTTGGACTGAGGAGATAATCTTGGAATAAAAAAAAGTACTTGGAGAGAAGAATAACTAGCTAAGAATCAGTCGTAGCAGGGGGTGGGTGGGAATAAATAATCCTAGCCACCGGAACAGAGGGAGGGGTAGTGTTACGGCCTCACTTAGCCAGTAACCAGGTTCTTTTCTTCTTACACTTTATATGGGGCTTTAAAGCCTCTTCTCACTCGATCCCAGCCCGAGTCATATGTATTTATTAGGAACTGGTAGTAATTGTCAGTCTCACGGGAAAGGGGATAAACAACACTAAACAGAACCATCACCAAGTGACTTCTTAAAAATATATACAAATAAGTACACGACAAACACTGAAGGTGTCACTTTCGCACATGACACTATAATACTTTTGTAATCTTCTTTCCCGACGAGTCCACTTCTATCTTTATTGTACATTCAAGGTTGCAGCTCTGTCCACGCAAAGAGCAACAGCATGGACTGTGGCGAGGCTGCTCTTGATGATGTCGTTGACGACTTCATGTCTTGCAATCTTAGCCTGTGATTTACGATGTACCAAACCATGATTACCATTTTGGTTTGCCATCGCACTTCTTTAGAAGCACCTATGTTCGGTGAGGATGGGGACGGCAAAGCGAAAGGCAACTCCAATACAGAGGACATCATGATTGAGGTGAGTTCCCAGGGCTGCATTGGGCACAGCAAATAAAAAAAATCCCTGGCATGGGTGCTGTTACCGCTAGGAGACGGGCTTTGTTCTCAGCAGCTGCGTTTTCAGTCATTGTTGTGGCAGTCTTTTCCATTATGGGGCTGTCCCAGTGGGCCTGCTTGTTGTCTTTTGGGGCTTGTGGTCGGGTAAAGGGTGTGCAATGGTTTCCCGTTGAATGGCAGCTTCGATGAACTTTGGATCATGAGATCCCACTGAGTTTCACAAATGCTCTGGTAGATCTTCCCTACTAATTCGTGGGCCGCTGTGCATGATAATAAGAATGTTGGAAGTGCTACTTCAGTTGCCTTTCGTATGCCTATTCCCCCAAATCTCACTAGTGGTGTTGCTTGGTCTCACTGACCGTAATCTAAATCTAGGTTGAGTGCCTTCATGAATATTGACTTAAGGAGTTCATCATATTGACTTAGTAGTGGGTTGCCAAATGTTTGCTCACACCCTAAAACGTATGTTAACCTGGGTAAGGTAAGGCACTTTGTGAGAAGGAAGAAGGCATCATGAGAGTCCAAGTCCCCTATTCTCTCTCGTATCCTCTTTAGGTCGTTAAACGTTTCTTCAAGTAGTGAAGCAATGGCATTGTGGCCCAGAGGTGCTCCAAGTAGTGTGCTGTCGGTGGGTTCAATGACTGAGGCTTCTGGTAAAATGGATTTCACTGCATTAATGACTACCTCGCTGGATGTAGTAATTTCGCACTTTGAGGGTTAAGAACGAGACCCAGGGTCTCCCCCGTGTCTTCACCAGCTGCAGGTCTTCCAGAAGGGAGTCTTGTGTGCCTGCCTGAGCGCCATCATCCAGGAACCAGATGTTCAGCTCACTGGACAGTCTGCTTGTGATTTCTCGAATTTCCTATTGTTTTATGCACCAGACCACCTTAATGGTATACATCTAATACGCCTAGCACTGTCCCTTCACTTGAGAATGAACCATGTAGGTTCAAAACGTTGTGTAAATGGATAATAAGTGTAATATATTATAGTTATTATTCATTTTTCTTCACCTCGAACAAAGATGACATTTGGACAAATCCTCTTCCAATAAAACCAAGATTCAAGAGCACTAGGCAGAGGGATAGAAGCTCTAAACAATAAAATAATCAGTACAGAATATGTAATCATATTCAGTGACTGCATATTCAATAAAACAGTCATATTTACTGAATTGCAGTCATATTCAATAAAACATGCATAAATACTTTCTACTGTGCCAACCCCTTTTCTATATGCATACATATCTTGGTACAGTTTAGGCATTTTCCACTCAAGTCTGTTGAGTGCCATTCTGTCAGCCATCTTGACTGCACAGCTTTGGAGATAGATCGGCCTTAGATTAGCTGGATCTTTGAGTTTTGGGATCGGTTCTATGTCTGCCCTATTCTAAGCTGTAGGTCTAGTTTGAGAAGTCCAGCCTAAATTAATTAACCTTAGGTATGCAACATTTCCCTCTGGACCGAGGTTTCTAATCATTTTATAGGTATTTTGTCGTCTCGAGAGGATGTATCTTTGGAGATTTTCTTAGCCCGATTGAGCTCATTCATTGGAAAGGAGTATTAGTGTCAGAGCCTTCTGCAAATGCTGTAAGGATTCTGTGTCATAATTTTTCCTCTAATTCTTTCTGCACGTCTGGTGGAAGCTGATTACTGGCTGCCCTTTTTGTAAATTTGGTTGCAGTACTTCGGCTTCTTTTTGAGGCTCCTTATGGTGTGGGGCTTTTGGTGTTTTATTTCCTTTGGCATTGTAGACAGATTTGTGACGCATCCCTCTAAGAGAAGTGTGTTCATTCAGATGTGAACACCATTCCAGCCACTTTTGTTTTTTGATTATCCTAGTCCCTTGATGCACATGTTCTTTGATCCCACAAAGTAGGGTCTAATTGCATTCACTTGGCTGCATTTTGTATAGCTTCCTTATGATGTTGAGTCTAAGATTGTGTTCTTTGACACATTCGCATTCGTACCAGTGATCTTTGTGGTGTCCAGTGGACTGTTTGTTCAGTGGATCTGAATGGTTGGCTGCGCTTTGAATGGTTTTGACAAAATCTTATTCTGGCTAAATAATGTCTTTGGGAACAACATAGTTTCTATGCCACTCTAAGTGAGGTTTTGAAAACGATCCCACTTTTCTAGAGCAGAGTTCTAGGCTTCTGGTGGAGGTGGGGTGGGTAGATCTAATTTTAGATCAATTTGGACCCCATAGTGGTCGCTTGTGAGTGTGGGCTCAACTGACCATGTTGCTGCATCTCTGAGGAGGCTGAAATGAAGGTAAGGTTTAATCTACCTCCTTGGATGTGGGTGGGTTCATTCTTGTTTAGGATTTGAATTTTGGTAGCTGGTCTACTAGCTGTGCATTGTGAGTGCCGGCCTCATTTACTGTGTTCGAGCCCAGTGCCAAACGATGATGGGCATTAAAATTACCACAAATTATTGTGTTTAAGGTGGTCGCGTGTCTAAATATCACTGAGAGATCCATTTCAACACGTGGAAACCTGCAAACATTAAACACTACAAGTTTGTCATGGCTTAGCTCAATGGATACTCCCATCACCTCTAATTATGGGCTTGGAAATCAGGTCACATTTTGCATAGATGACGCATCCCCTGGATTGCCCTCTGACCAATGGAACGAAGAAGTCTCGATAGCCTGAGATTTTAGGTTCTAATCTGTCTCGAAGCAAGCTCTCCTGTAGTTGCAGGATGTCTATGCCTTTGATTGCTGCTACGCATTGCATGTTTTACAATTTTGTGCACAGCCCTTATGCATTCCATTGTAGGATATTTAGTTCTCTAAGTTGTGGACCTTGTTGATATTACCGTGGCATCCATGGAGTCAGATGAAATCGCCATGGAAGTTGAAACTGGAGTTGAGGATCTTACATAAGAACATAAGAAGAACATAAGAACAAAGGCAACTGCAGAAGGCCTATTGGCCCGTACGAGGCAGCTCCTATTTATAACCACCCAATCCCACTCATATACATGTCCAACCCATGCTTGAAACAATCGAGGGACCCCACCTCCACAATGTTACGCGGCAATTGGTTCCACAAATCAACAATCCTGTTACTGAACCAGTATTTACCCAAGTCTTTTCTAAATCTAAACTTATCCAATTTATACCCATTGTTTTGCGTTCTGTCCTGTGTTGATACTTTTAATACCCTATTAATATCCACTTTGTTATGTCCATTCATCCACTTGTAAACCTCTATCATGTCACCCCTAACTCTTCACCTTTCCAGTGAATGCAACTTATGCTTTGTTAATCTTTCTTCATATGAAAGATTTCTAATTTGGGGAATTAACTTAGTCATCCTACGCTGGACACGTTCAAGTGAATTTATATTCATTCTATAATATGGCGACCAAAACTGAACTGCATAATCTAAATGGGGCCTAACAAGAGCAAGATATAGCTTGAGAACCACACCAGGTGTCTTGTTACTAACGCTGCGATTAATAAATCCAAGTGTCCAATTTGCCTTATTACGAACATTCATGCATTGACCTTTTTTTTTTTTGTGATATATACAAGAGTTGTTACATTCTTGTACAGCCACTAGTACGCGTAGCGTTTCGGGCAAGTCCCTGGAATACGATCCCCAGCCGCGAAGAATCGTTTTTTCATCCAAGTACACATTTTACTGTTGCGTTAAACAGAGGCTACAGTTAAGGAATTGCGCCCAGTAAATCCTCCCCGGCCAGGATACGAACCCATGACATAGCGCTCGCGGAACGCCAGGCGAGTGTCTTACCACTACACCATGGAGACTGTTAAAAATTCTGTTTTAATTCTTACTAATTAAGACTGTTTTAAATTCTTACTAATTATAACTCCCAGATCCCTTTCGCAATCCGACTTCGCAATCTCAACACCATCTAGCTCGTATCTTGGTATACTTGAAACTGACTCATCAAGGTCGCTTTCAGAAGTACTGGCCTCTATCTGTTTTTTAGGAGAGTGTTTCCTGCCCTGCGTTCTTGAAGGTAAGGATATTGTTTTTTCAAATTTATTGTGCTTGTCCTCAACTGTTCTTTCGAGTCTCTGGTTTGCTTGATACCGTGTTTCGACAGCAAACTTTCGACCAATTCCGTGACCAAGGCCTTATTAAGCACTGGCCAGAGGATGTCAAGTTGCGTGGGAGCACTACTTACTGCTGTGCTGGTTTGGGGCCTGTTTACTCTTTGGCCCTTATCAGTGTGTACTCGGACACTCTTGCCTTCATTCCCCTGAGTGTGCTTACTGAATGCAATGGGCGGGCGATTACGTTGAACTATTTTCTGGTGGCCCCCAGCTATCCTTACATCTTGGACGAAGCCCTTCACACCCTTCACCATGACCGATGGTGTAGGGCCATGTGGCCCCTCCACCTGGTTTGGTCTGAGTAAGCTCCACACTCTTTTTGTAGGCCGGGGAGCTGGTATGTGTTTTGGTTGACACTTGGTATATATTTGGTTAATATTTGGTATATATTTGGTTGACATTTGGTATATATTTGGATCCTTTTAAGTCTTTCAGGGTATCTTAGGTTCCAGGCGAAGTGTGCTTTGGAGCAATTTGTTCACTTAGCTTGAATGGGATGGTTAGCCTTGTGTTTATCAAGACATATTTTCTAAACTATGCCAAACTGGGCATTGACAGCCATCCTTGTGGTGTTCAAATCTCTTACATCTGAAGCATTTGAGTAGTCTAGGGTGTAAGGCCTGTGTTGGAACACGCCCCAAATGCCAAGATCAAGCTTCTCTGGAATCTGTCCTTTTACTGTGAGTACCTGTTGGGTTTCTTGCTTCGTGGATTTTACCTGGCATCTTTCTGCTGACACCACATGATTCAGCTTTTCTAAAACCTGGTTATGCCTATGGAAATGTCAAGACCCACAAGCCTGGAATCCCACTTTGGCCAATCATCAGCCAGATACCCACACCCACATACATACTGGCTAAGTGACTCAATGGGTTGCTGACTCCTTCTGTACCTTGTGCTTTCAGCCTGAAGTCTCCCAAGGAATTTGTTGACCTACTGCGGGGAGCACGGGCCATGGGGATAAGAGCCTCACTGGATGTAGAGTCACTATTTACCAATGTACCTGTGGACGAAACAATCGGGATGATTGCAGACAGAGTGTATATCGTGACCCGGCTTGCACTACTCTTGACATACCAGAAAACATAATGAGGAAACTACTCTAAGCCTGCACTAAAGAGGCACCCTTCTTGAACCCAGATGGGCACATGTATAAGCAAGTAGATGGGGTTGCCATGGGTTCGCCCCTAGGTGGCCTGTTTGTAAACTTCTACATGGGTGCCATCGAGCAGAGGGTCTTAGTTGACATGGACTTGAAACCTGCCATATACTGCAGGTATGTTGACGACATTTTTATGCAGGTACCTGATGTCAGATGTCTGCAGCAGCTGAAGGAGGCATTCGAACAGAATTCTGTGTTAAGTTTCACTTACGAGATGGAGAATGATGGGAAGCTGCCCTTTCTAGATGTAACAGTCATGGAAAGGAACGGAAGCTTCCACACTGCAGTCTACACTAAGAAAACAAACATAAGTATGTGCCTCAATGCCAATAGTGACTGCCCAGACAGGTACAAGAAGAGTGTTGTCAACACTTATGGCGTCTGTGCTCTCAGCCACAGCTTAGCATGGAAGCAAGTTGATGAAGAACTCTGTAGGGTAAGGCAGGTCCTAGTCAACAATGGCTTCTCTAATGGTTTTGTTGAAGACATCATAAAAAGAAAGGTGAAACGCCATGAAACCTCTGAAGAATCAACAAACACAACACTTGTACCCCCCTATTAGACAATTTTACAGGAACTTCTTTTCGACGGCTCATAAAACGGAGGAAAGAGTCCTGAAAAATATTGTGGATAGGAACGTTCTCCCTACAGACAAAAATCAAAAATACAATTGACAATTTACTATAAAAAAAAACGGCCAATCTACTCATGAAAAACTCCCCAGATAGCAAGCAGAACTCCTTGAAGGAAACCAACGTCGTCTATGCCTTTATCGATAGATACAGCGATAGTAGGCGATTTGATATCTGCGAGGCACTACACATTAAGAAGTCAACACCAGCAATCAACAGCCAATTAATGCACAACTATATTCTACCCTCTTCAAGACCCCGCACCAATATAGAAGCATCAAGAAATATGAGCCAATAGGCCCTTTGCAGTTACTTCCATTCTTCCCTTTAATTTACCCAATTTATACCCATTGTTTCATGTTCTGTCTTGTGTTGAAAGTTTTGTTCACCTCATCCAAAACTGTTGTAACATATCACCTCACCCAAAATGCGTGTATATAAGATGAAAGCTGTTTAAATCATAGCATAGTAGAACTCTGTTTAGTGTTTGCATGTTATAGTTGTGTGTGTGTAAACTAAAGTCTGCAGAAGGCCTATTGGCCCATATTTCTTGATGCTTCTATATTGGTGCGGAGTCTTGAAGTGGGTAGAATATAGTTGTGTATTAATTGGCTGTTGATTGCTGGTGTTGACTTCTTAATGTGTAGTGCCTCGCAGATATCAAGCTGCCTGCTATCGCTGTATCTATCGATGATTTCCGTGTTTTTTGTTAAGACTTCTCTGGTGATGGTCTGGTTGTGGGAAGAGATTATATGTTCCTTAATGGAGCCCTGTTGCTTATGCATCGTTAATCGCCTGGAAAGAGATGTTGTTGTCTTGCCTATATGCTGAGTTCTTTGAGGCTTACAGTCCCCAAGTGGGCATTTGAAGGCATAGACGACATTGGTCTCTTTCAAAGCAGTCTGCTTTGTGTCTGGAGAGTTTCTCATGAGTAGGTTGGCAGTTTTCTTGGTTTTATAGTAAATCGTCAATTGTATCTTCTGATTTTTGTCTGTAGGGATAACGTTTCTATTAACAATATCTTTCAGGACCCTTTCCTCCGTTTTATGAGCTATGGAAAAGAAGTTCCTGTAAAATAGTCTAATAGGGGGTACAGGTGTTGTGTTATTTGTCTCTTCAGAGGTTGCATGGCATGGCATCCCATTCTTTTGTGTATACACATATATATTTGCTTTATTTGAACATTGTTACAAAAAAAGGAGTTGCATATAGGTTACAAAGATGGTTATCATAGGTTGTCGAGTTCCTCCAGCTCCTCAGATGGCGGGGAAGAACCGTGGATGCAGTGCGCATTTCCCCTCTGTATCGCCACGCTGAGGCGCTGGAAAAGAAAGCTGGCAGCTCTAGGGTCCCTTGTTGTTTCAATGAGCCTAGAACCAGTTCCTTAAAAAAACTGGTAGCACTTTTACCCCAGGCGCCGAGTGTCTCAGAAGCAATGGGGACAAAATTGTAGTGGTGATCCAGTTCTCTATACTTACGGGATTTGGCTGCTTCCCTGTGGGTGGCAGCGCCACCTGGTTGTGCAACACTGAGGTCAATGTAAGTGTTAGCCAGGGTTGATACGCACGTGTAGTCCCATACCAACTGCTTACCATTCTTCCAGGGGTTCACTGTGATACCATCCGGGCGACCAATAAGAGCATCAGAGTTACGGGGCGTTAGGTAACGGGGCTCTCTTTCAGCTGGGCATCCAGCTGTGGTGAGGCTCCTCTTGATGATGTCGTTAACTTCACTGTGCCTCGAGTGCCATCCCCCTGTGCTTTGGCAGAGTAGGCCATGGTGGCCGTACCTGTCAGCCACCACCGAAATCCCCTGCATGTGGGGCTGCTAGTGCTGTGAGGCGAGCAATGTCGTGTTGTGTTGTTGCAGCACCCAGGCACTCTGCAGCAACTTGGTCTACAATGGGGCCATCCCAGCTGGATTGCTTGTGGGCTTTTGGGGATGGTGGTTGAGGTGATGGGCCTGCACGAGAGGCCCACTCTGTGGCACAGCGTGTAAAATTGGATCATGTACACCTGCCAGCTGATGTAAGTGGGCAGGTAGAATTTCCTTCACAAGGTCGTCGGATGCTGATAGGAGGGCAGGAAGGCTGGAACAGCGATTTGCGTTGCTGTTCGAACTCCGAGGCCCCCAAGTCTTACGGAAGAGAGGCTTGTTTCCACTGTAGGTCATCAAGAGAGAGGTTAAGGGCTTTTTCTAGCATTGATTTCAGTAAACGGTCATACTCACTTAGTTTTTGGCTACTGTAAGATGGTGAACACCTCAGAAAGTAGGTTAACTGGGAGGGACAGACATCTGAGAGGTAGAGTGCATCATGAGCATCAATATCCTCATCCTCCATCCATCCTCTTAAGGTCTGCGATTTTCTTACCAAGGACCTCATCGATGGCTTTCAACCCCAGGGGAGCCCTATGAGTGTGCTGTCTCAGGTTTAGTTTTATGGATATTTGGCAGAAGACCCTCTATTCTCTCTACGATGCCCTGGTTGGAACATATTATTTCACATTTAGAGGGTTCAGGGTGAGGTCTAAAACTGCACCTTGCTCCTGGATTTTTCTGATGGCCTCCAGGAGGGTCTTGGGAACCAGCTAGGGTACCATCATCCCAGAACCAGATGTTAAGCTCGCGGGACAGGACCTTGTGACGGGTTTGATGACTAAGCAGCAGAAAAGGAGAGAGGAGCAAGGAGGTCACCCTGTTGGACGCCTTCCCGCGAGTCAATTTCATGTTCGCCAAAAAGTAGTTAAGATCCATATGTGCATGAATGTAAAAAAGGGTAGAGGGACGGGAAATGACTATGAACCGCACGGAGTACAGCATCCCTCCGCACCAAATTGAAGGCATTT
>WNGS01000031.1:78328-108758 GCA_020271785.1 Procambarus virginalis
AAATCCCGAAAGTATAGAGAACTTGATCACCACTACAATTTTGTCCCCATTGCTTCTGAGACACTCGGCGCCTGGGGTAAAAGTGCTACCAGTTTTTTGAAGGAACTGGGTTCTAGGCTCATTGAAACAACAAGGGACCCTAGAGCTGCCAGCTTTCTTTTCCAGCGCCTCAATGTGGCGATACAGAGGGGAAATGCGCACTGCATCCAGGGTTCCTGCCCGCCATCTGAGGAGCTGGAGGAACTCGACGACCTATGATAACCATCTTTGTAACCTATATGGCTGCTTCCCTGTGGGTGGCAGCGCCACCTGGTTGTGCAACACTGAGGTCAATGTAGGTGTTAGCCAGGGTTGATACGCACGTGTAGTCCCATACCAACTGCTTGCCATTCTTCCAGGGGTTCACTGTGATACCATCCGGCGACCAATATATATATATATATATATATATATATATATTATATATAATATATATATATAATATATATATATATATATATATATATATATTATATATGCATATGTCGTACCTAGTAGCCAGAACGCACTTCTCAGCCTACTATGCAAGGCCCGATTTGCCTAATAGGCCAAGTTTTCATGAATTCATTGTTTTTCGACTACCTAACCTACCTAACCTAACCTAACCTAACTTTTTCGGCTACCTAACCTAACCTAACCTATAAAGATAGGTTAGGTTAGGTTAGGTAGGGTTGGTTAGGTTCGGTCATATATCTACGTTAATTTTAACTCCAATAAAAAAAAAATTGACCTCATACATAATGAAATGGGTAGCTTTATCATTCATAAGAAAAAAAATTGAGAAAATATATTAATTCAGGAAACTTGGCTTATTAGGCAAATCGGGCCTTGCATAGTAGCCAAAAAGTGAGTTCTGGCTACTAGGTACGACATATATATATATATATATATATATATATAATATTATATATATATATATATATATATATATATATATATATATATATATATATTATATTGGTAGCAGTCTTTCTTGTATTCACATATGTATACACGTATATATACACGTATGTATTACGACCATCAGATTCTCCTTTGTTGATCGTCAAGTTGGCACAATCACAGTTTTGAGTGTCTTCAAATAATTCATGACATTGACAAATTGTTATTGATTGGCTTTCGAGCCTTAACAAATGTATTTTTTGTTAATTTTTGAGCACGGAATTATTTGAATACAGGATCGCGAGAGCACCAAGCATCGAAGAGTTAAATTTGTTTACCACATTGAAAGCCCAAAAAAGTTGTAGTAATAGTAGATTTTGTTATAGTAGATTTTCAGGGTGCAACATTTTTCAGGTGTGACACGATATTGTTCCTAGGGACATCTTGTTCCAAATTTTATACATTGCCATTTATTGTGACAGCTTCTTATCCTAGAAGTACTTAATCTCATATCAATCAAAATATTTTCCCAGTTAAATCAACTTTCTTGTTAAGAATGTTTAATAACGAACTCCTGTGGGACAGTGTCGAATATTATCTGACACTCCGAAAAGTTATTGACTCCTGTGGTATCTCTCAACTCGTCATAAAATTAACAGGGTTTTCAATATTTGACTTACCTTCACTTAACCCATTAATGTTTAGAAAAAAAGTTCCATGCTTCTATATTGTCCACGAATCTTCTGAGTAGTCTCACATGCCTTGCAAGGATATGCCTTGTATCACCTCTATGTACCTCAGTGTTCATTCTTCAGCATGTCGTATATTAAGATTCACTGATTCATATCCATACAATAATAACATTTTTGTGGGATTATTATAAGTTAAAAATATAATAGATGTTCATGAGGCACTAGTGACACGGCAAGTGAGTTCTCATTTGAATCTGCAGCCATATACTATATATCGACGAGTATAATGCATCATTTGTTCAGTAGTCTTTATGAATAATTATTTAAAATACATTTGCACAGCTATTTTAAGCACGTGTGTGTTTGCTTCTGTTAAATCAATAATAAACTCATATTAATATCTGTTATATTCAGGGACTGACTTGATCCTTGCATCGCGCGAAGGATGTTTATCTGACGTTAAGTTCTGCTGCAGAACGTTGTAAGATGAAGATGATGATTTCAAGAGTGAGTATGTTACCATGATTATTACACATTATTATAGTATGTTACCATGATTATTCACTTATATAGTATGTTACCATGATTTATTACACATTATTATAGTATGTTACCATGATTATTACACATTATTATAGTATGTTATCATGATTATTACACATTATTACAGTATGTTATCATGACTATCACACATATTATAGTATGTTTATCATGACTATCACACATTATTATAGTATGTTACCATGATTATTACACATTATTAAGTATGTTATCATGACTATCACATATTATTATAGTATGTTACCATGATTATCACACATTTTATAGCATGTTACCATGATTATCACACATTTATAGTATGTTACCATGATTATTACATATATTAGTTTATTACCAGTGATTATCACACATTATTATAGTTTATTACCGTGATTATCACACATTATTAAGTATGTTACCATGATTATCACACATTATTATAGTATGTTACCATGATTATCACACATTATTATAGTATGTTACCATGATTATTACATATTATTATAGTTTATTACCGTGATTATCACACATTATTATAGTATGTTACCATGATTATCACACATTATTATAGTATGTTACCATGATTATTACATTTATTATAGTTTATTACCGTGATTATCACACATTATTATAGTATGTTACCATGATTATCACACATTATTATAGTATGTTACCATGATTATTACACATTATTATAGTATGTTACCATGATTATCACACATTATTATAGTATGTTACCATGATTATCACACATTATTATAGTTTATTACCATGATTGTCACACATTATTATAGTATGTTACTGTAATAACCACCCACCTGCTACTCCCTTACTCACTTAACACTCCAGTTTAACACTGCTTGCACTGTGACCCTCACTAAACTTTCAGCTAATATTAAACTGAAATATTAGATGGGGGGAAGCAACAAAATAAGGGGTAATTAATTTTAAATAATGAATAAAACTTAAATTTACACTTCCACCTTCCTGATACCTGAAAGCGTCTGGATCACTGATCTCCCAAGAAGGGTAGAAATCAATAATCATGAACTCGAAGGGCATAGGAATCTTGGTAATAATGCTTGGGGATTAAATATATAAGTCTTTACTTTATTTACTGAGGATTCAAGGGCAACTTTAATACCATCAAATGGAGGAGAACACAAGGAGATTTCCAGTACAGCACATAAACCGGCTGTCCAATAAACACAACATGTAAAAACGACTCAACAATAATAAAGGGGGGAAACAGATAAATAAACAACACAAATACATTAAATAGGACTTTATTTAATAAATGGCACGTTTATTTATATCAAACTGAAATATATCCTACTCTAAATATATCCCTAAGAGGCAATGTAACCGGAGTGCAATTACTTTGATGTATCAAAACTCAGACACACATTACCTTACTCCAGCAAGAACCGGCCACAGATCAACGGCTTGTCTCGTTCAGGTCCCCTGGACCCATTTCCAAGTCTAGCCCGAGAGACACACTGACTAATATTTTCTTAGACATCCCCAGGGAGGCCTCCTCACAAGCTTGGCTCTGTGCTATTTGCGCCAATCAATTCAAACCAAAGCTGGATGTCCTGGACGTTTGGCCAATGAATGTCCAGTACTACTCTGGGAGACTCCGCCTCTTGAGTCTTAGGTGAACCAGTGCCATGAACCTAACCCCGCTTCCCAGGCCTCCCTGGCTTTCAACCAATCAAGCTCCAGGCTAGGCTATAGGCCTATTCTTAAGGATCTGTTTCTCATGACAGAATTCTCAATCGTTCCCACGCTCACATCCAGGAAACCCGGGACAGGGAGTATGTATAAGGCACCGGTTGAGTTCTATTGGGCCCTCAATTTGTCAATGGTTATAGAGGAGGCCAGAGAGAGAGGGGGACGGTAGGAGAGGAGGATTGGCAGGAGGATTTGGGAATGGGATTGGGGCAGGGGGGGACAAGTGACCTGAGAAGGTCTCACTTGATTAAGGGAAACATGACTCAAGTTTTATGACCGGTGATGCCGGCTCGACAGCAGGGGAGGGGGGAAGGGAAAGGTGGGCTGAGGCACCGGGGAGGGGGGAGGGGGAGAATGACCAAGGAGGGGAAGGGGAAGAAGAAGAAGTGGAAAGGGAAGGGGGGCTGAGGCACAGGGGTGGGAATGACCAAGGAAGGGGACAGCAAACGAGGGGAAGGAGAAGGAGAAGAGGAAGGGGAAAAGGAAGAGCTATGGTCTGTGCAACAGATAATTACAACTCCCCCTCTTCTGAAATTAAGAAATTTGTGTGTAAATCACTTTAAAGTACAAATTTCTTATCCTCCCTTACTATAACCATTAAAATCACCCCCCCCCCATTTTTTTTTTATAAAAGACATATTTAACCGAACAATATAGTGACCCAATGCCTCAAAAAAAGAGAATTATCTAATCCAGACTAATTCCATACAATCTCCAATCACAAAATAATGGCATCCCCAAAAGATATGCCCCAACATGTATGAAAACATAACAACATAAAACAAAACAACAACAACCATAATAATACATAAAAAATAAATGAGGACGGAGACTGTCCGTATGATCCCGGCTGTCCAACTTGGATGCAGTCCTGTACCCCTTCCAACTACCTGGAAGACAAAACATCCTATACCTGTCCTGATAAAACAAAAATCAAACTTTAAAAATTCATAACTATCAACTTTCAACTAGCTAAATCAATGAATAGCCCTCAGCTATCAAAATATTCCTCCTGGAATAAAAATCAGCCACATCACTTCACATAAAATAGAAACATTAAAAATAAAAACATTGTAACAGTTAAAATCGTAAAGAAAAAAAAATAATCAAATAGAGGAACACTACCTCTCAAGGTCCTAGTGTTCCACTCACACACCTGTGGCACGTACCTGCCACAGCATTTATCTGGGTCTTTAAAATCTAAAGAAAAATACACAAAAAAATGATTTTTATTTAAAAAATTATTGTCCACGGACATGTCTCTTAACCAACAAAAATCCATTGGATTAAGTTTCTAAAACTCTTAATATCCCAGAGTTCCTATTCAAGTCCACTGCAACAGCGGGTGAACACATTTTTCAGACTGTGTACATGTACAACACCCCGTCGTTCAATAAGTCGCCACAAAAAAATATAAAAAAATATGTATATAAATCTAGTTTCTAGATCTAGCAAAAATCTTGATAAAGTTCCACAATGATCCACGTTTCTTGAGAACCAACTAGATGGTTCCCAAACTAGTTCAATCATAACAAACTTATCTAAAGACAGGGTAATTTTCTAGTAACAATTTTCTAGATGTTCACTTTCTAGATTTATTTATGTATTCCACCAATAATTTTAGTTTTCCCCATTTAACACTGTTTCAGAGTCACTTTCCTAAGGTATCAAGATATTTTACTACAAGATGGAAAATTAAAAATTGAACTAACAGTTCAGAGTTAACACAATTTACTATTTAACACCATTTATTTTCTATGCAACATTTTCCATTAAGATTTTCTATAGTTTTATCTTGGGGACATTTTGTAGAGCTGTAGATTCCGGCTACTACCCGTCTGTTGCTTGAAGATCCTGGTCAGCTGGAAGTTCCATTTCCGGCCTCTGCTAGCTACAAACAGTACAGGGTCTCGTATTTCCTGCACCTGACTGAGCGCTGAGTGACAGCTGACAGCTGCCTGGCTTTCGGCTCAGGTGAACCCCGCTAACAGGAACCTGGGTTCACCTCTTTACCTCAAACAGTCATGATAGAAGGTTGTTAACCATGGCTGCCACAGTAGAACAGAGCTTCGACGTGTCATGGTGTCTCATGTTGGGAGTGAGTTCCGAGTGGCGTTGAAAAGGTTGGCATGGTGGCAGGACAGGTGGGCCCTACCTCAGCTCCTGGGCGACGTCATCTCCCGGCGTTTACTTGTTATCCCGGTACTATTAGGCTGGTACACCTTCCGTGCAACCCCTCGTGCAGCTGAGCTTGGGCCGAGGTACAGGGTTGTACCTCATCTGGCGAGTCAGCAGCACTCTGTTGGGGTGGTACTGTTCATACCCGAGACCGTCGTGTTGCATCTTGGTTTCCACAGACGATGCAACCACAGGTTTTGAGTGAGCTGACAAGTCGTTGCAACTGGCGCACTTCCTCATGAACCATTCTTCTTTCACTTCCGGTTTTCCCGCAGTCTTGACTTCGCGGGGCGGGTGGTGGGCTTGGTTGGTGACCTTGAGACAGCGTGTCCACGGTGATGTGACGTTGACTCTGGACTCTGCTCCGTGACGACAACATACTGGTCCGGCACAACCTCGTTAGTGACATGAGGTGTCGGCTGGGGTGACTGTACTTCAGTCACCCCTTCTGGATAACCAATTTACGAGTTACCGGGTACAAGGGGGAAGACTTATGTAACGTGCCTCAGACCCCAATCTTATCAGACAGGTGGGTCATCCCCAGATCTGCTGATCTCGATCCTTGGTTCACGTGTGACTTGGAGGCTGGAACTGCTGTACCATCAGACCTGAGAAAGACAGGCAACAACAACTGGAGGAAGTGTGGATATTACTCTGGGGAATAGGAAGTTGGAAAAACCCCAGAGCAAGGCAAAGTATGCTACCTGAGTCATACACATCAGCAAATACACATCATTGCCTCTCCAGGATATATATGTACTCTACAAAACCTGACTAAGGGGGTTAGCTTACATTTACTGTACAGATCGAGATCTTGTTACCATGAGGTGGCAAAATTGAACTTGACTAGTGATGAGAGTTGACAGAAGGTCATCCTCTACATCGGACTCAACATTTGAATCATTAGTCAGGTCAAGAATTAGACTTGCTGAGACGAACCTATCCAAGAACGCCTTTGCAACCGTTCGAGAATCTTTCTGAGGCAGTGCGATCAGGGTGGTGTATCTGGACAGATGGTCCACTAACACGTACTGGTTGCCTGAATGACTGTGATGGAAATCAATCAAATCAGCCCCCCCCACCCGATCTAAGGGCTAAAAAATTTCTGGGAATTCCTGCAATGGAGCTTGTTCCTTAAGGGTACCTTCCCTCCTTTGGCAGTGACTGCAGGACTTAACGAAGTTTATGACCTCTGTTAACATACCCAGAAAATAAAAGAGGACTTTGCTTTCATGAAAGTTTTAAAAATTCCCGGGTGACCTGCAATCCTAGATGAATGTGCGAGTCTCAACGCCGACGTTCTTAATGCGCCACTGTAGTGACAGTAAAGTAACGTAAACTCTTTGTTGAAGTGGTTCTAGTTTTTTGTGAATAAATTGTTATATATTAGAAAACGGTCGTTTACGTCAAACCTTCCAATATTACTGCCCCACATTTCATGTTCTGCAACACTTTGCCTGCTTATGTTCATATCAAGTCTGTATCTAAAGCTCGAGTCACCACATTTCTATAAATAACGAAGTGAGAATCCGTCGGCTACCCTTTATTAGTTTGTTAACTAGGAGGAGCCAGCGACCTATGTGACAGGTGTTACCCGTGTGGTTTCGCCTGGCGGTTTACTCCCGCTGTCCTATGATCTTAGGCTTTAAGATTAAATATTTGCCACTGGCAGCTCTTGCTGTTTAAGGTCTGCCTCTCTTGCGAGGTAGTTACGATTAACGTAACATTAATAGGAATTAATTCTTTTGATAATTGTCAAAGAAAAAAAATCTCACAGTTGGGCAATGGGCAAAGTCGCATTATTGTTCAACTTTGTCAACAGGACACTAATTTCCTGTTGCATCATGCAGCACTGTATTATGGTGGAAGTTTTATTTTTCTCCACCTTGGGTTTTGGTGACTTTATCTGTGTCCCAGCACAGTACTGTGTGGTGTTGACCCTTATTACACCGGTTGCTGGTGCATAGTTGGGTCTCATAGGTGTTGGTGTTGTGTGACCTAAGGCACCTCATGCATTTTTTGCAACTCCTGGAGTCGATTGACACGGATGTCATGATAAGGATAATTTATGCAATCATACGTAGAATGTTCCTCTTCACAGAATGAACATGTCTGCCATCCTACAGCACCTATTGGAGTCACCGCCTTGGGTGACACAGTAACTTTATGCTTCAGGGCTTCTCTGTGTGGGGAAACTGACTCATGGGATTTATTTATTTTGTTTCAGTTATGAGTATCAATTTATTTATTTAATGATTTATTAATTTATTTATTTAATGCTTTAATATTTAATTATAATGAATTGATTAATTTAAAATTAATTTATTAATTTGCTTATTTCGATAGCAGACTGTATGATTCTAATGTAGACTATAATGTTAAAATGGACTGTATGATTCTAAAGTGGACTATGATATTAAAGTGAACTGAATGATTCTAATTTTTCAACAAGTAGCTTTCTACACAAGTTGGGGGAGTTATTAATAATCGCCTAATCAAATTTAGTCCATTGGCTCAAATTTGTTTGTGAAGTTTAATCAATTTAAAACAAAATGGTTAGTACTGTACTAATTAACTAGAGAACAGCTTAGCTGCTTTGTATAATTTGGCCCGATTAATGAACAATAGACACATCCGTAGCATATAAAGTGAATCTCTGGTGGATCAGTCTATAATGGCGTTGTAGCATGCATCTCGTTGTAACAGGAAATTTGTTGTAATTTCGTCTTTCCATTCAATTTCCCATGTCAAAAGGAGACTGTAATAAATCATCACCAATATATGACGACTATATCAGGGTAAATAATTATTCTATTTAATTAATTTAAGCTTACCCATTCCACATAGCTTGCCCAGTATCCTAACCACTTGACATAACATACAAATATGGCCATAAAAGTACATTAATAACTGACAAACGGGTATAGAGCACTTCCCTTTTTGCTAGTGAAGGTGTGCTAATGATGGAAGATTTGTCGTCCTACAAAACTTGAATTAGAGGGAAATATTCGTGGAGCTTCGTGAGCATGCTCACTGCCAAGACTTTGTTGTTATTAATAATGGTTTCTCTCCTTTTCCCATCAAGTGATGCATCAAGAATCGGTTTGGTTTTATTTTGGAAAGAGTTACGTTATTTAATATATTTGGTTGTAAATTATTCTGTTTAATACAGGAAAATGTATTTTTGTCAAATACAGTCATCAGACTGCAGGATTTAATATTATTTGATCTATATTATTTGTAGCAAGACATACACAACGTTCAAAGTTAGCCACATTTTCCAAAAAATTATGCTTTCTATTATCTCCTAATACGTAACTAAGGTAATTTAATGTTAATTTGTTTTAATTCAAAGTCAGAAGCAATATTGTCTGCTTATTGTATTGAAAGTATTTAAATGGTGTCGGTATTTCTGACACACTGCATATATGCCCATACTGCTTGACTTAGTCTAAATAGTTTGTTTACACTTATTGGGAATGCTTTGTGCACTTTTTGGCTTGTTGATATGAACTCTTTTGGAATTCTTGGAGTTAGGTTTAAATTCCTTGTGTTTTCGTTGTACGTTTACAATAGAAGGTAACCCTTCAGAAGTGTCCTGTATGGACATGATGTTTTTGTGGTAGTGAATGCATAACTTGTCTAGTAGTTCACTAGGCAGTTTGCATTGAATAATGACTTAATTGAAGCTCTAATTGACCCAATCTAAAGGATTGGAGTGAGTCATTTGCCTGAATAGGTGGGAGTAAGTTCAGCAATTTGTGGACTAGATGTGTAATGGTCTTTTAGTCAGCATAATTATCCATAAGGAGCTGGATTGTGAGATCATAGCCATCACTATTTAGGTTTAAATTTGCTACCACTGTTTCAGCTTCACCCTTACGTTTATCTTGGAGGTATGAGAATTTGATAGCTTTAGGAATTGAGGGTTTAGAATCTATTAGGTCAACAAATTTATTCCATAAGTTGCCCCAATTTTCATCCACTAGTCCAGAGAATGTGGGTAAACGGATAGAGGGCAGTTTAACTTCTGGTTGAGTAGTATTGGGTGAAGCTGATCTGGGTGATACCTTGTTTTGGGCAATTATTTTGATAAATGGATTTAACCTGGCTTGTGTGTCATCCTCATATTGTGCCAGATCAGCCATAATATCGTCTAATTCATCTGTAGTTAAATTAGTGTTGGTAGGTTCAGCCAGATAATTTTAAATGTGGCGTTTGACTTGTTCAAATTTATATTTTGCTACTTTAAAGTAGGTTTCCTATTGAGCATAATCAACTGGAGATTGTTGAGAAAGATCATTGCATTAATTGATCTGTCGAGTTAAGTAACTCTTATGTACTGTCAGGTCACATTTCAGTTTTGTTTCTGGGTTAGCCTTGCTGGCTGATTGATTTAGGTTTGTTGGGCCCATGATTGTTGAACTAATATAGCTGGAGTACTTGCCCATAAATGTTGAGCAAGTTATAGCAGTAACCAAGTGTGGTTAATTTTCAGTCTCCTGCCTAAGATCCTACCTCGTGTGAAGGTTGCCAAATTGAAATGGGTACTTGATATATAATTATATACAGGTTAATTTGAGAGAAAATTAGTGTCACTGAAAGAATACCTTCGTTAGCCCATCATAATCGTTGTTGGATGGTACAGTGACTCTTTTTTGGCACTCAAAGGTGTAATGATTATACAGCAAATATATAAGGTTATATATGTATAATAATGGTTATATGTGATTATATAATAATGGTAATATGTTTACAACACTACTAATGAAAGTCTGCTCATTAGGAGTAGACCTATATAATAATGGTAATCTGTTTACAACACTACTAATGAAAGTCTGCTCATTAGAAGCAGACCTATATAATAATGGTAATATGTTTACAACACTACTAATGAAGGTCTGCTCAAAAATTAAATGAATGGCAAGATTATCCACTATTTAGTACAACTCTAGTTAATGGTAATGTATCTTGCCCTAATGCGGGTTGGCACTAGTTGCTAGTATATAATTGTGCAATAGGACAGAGTGCAATATATTTTTTTTATTTTTTTTAAGTTGAATAATTCTCTTGTTTAGAGATAATATAATTTTACTAATGTTGATAGCCTCCCACCAATCTCTGGTTATTTGATTGGAATTTATTAATTTATTTGCTACCACTCAGCAGAAATAAAACATCACAAATTTTACTTGATAAAACTTTACAAAAGAGAAGCTATACTTTTGGGTGGCTGGTACATATCTTACTTACCAAATTTGTTGGTAGCACATATTTAGCTCTTTGATTACCTATACTAAGGTTTGGAGCAAGTAATTGTGCTGAATTTTTTTTTTTAGTAACACTGTTTCATGTTCTGAGTTGAAGAGTATTCATGAGGCTAGGCTACTGGTTTAATTTGAGCTGTCTGTTCAACTACCTTACCTTGATACCTTGAGGTGCTTCCGGGGCTTATCGTCCCCGCGGCCCGGTCATCGACCAGGCCTCCTGGTTGCTGGACTGATCAACCAGGCTGTTGGACGCGGCTGCTCGCAGCCTGACGTATGAGTCACAGCCTGGTTGATCAGGTATCCTTTGGAGGTGCTTATCCAGTTCTCTCTTGAACACTGTGAGGGGTTTGCCAGTTATGTCCCTTATGTGTAGTGGAAGCGTGTTGAACAGTCTCGGGCCTCTGATGTTGATAGAGTTCTCTCTCAGAGTACCAGTTGCACCTCTGCTTTTCAACGGGGGTATTCTGCACATCCTGCCATGTCTTCTGGTCTCATGTGATGTTATTTCTGTGTGCAGGTTTGGGACCAGCCCCTCTAATATTTTCCACGTGTAAATTATTATGTATCTCTCCCGCCTGCGCTCAAGGGAATACAGATTTAGGCTCTTTAGTCGGTCCCAATAGTTTAGATGTTTTACCGAGTGGATTCTAGCAGTAAAGGATCTCTGCACGCTCTCCAGGTCAGCAATTTCACCGCAGTGAAAGGGGCTGTCATTGTGCAGCAGTACTCCACTCTAGAGAGCACAAGCGTTTTGAAAAGTGTCATCATCGGTATAGCATCTCTAGTGTGAAAAGTTCTTGTTATCCAACCTGTCATTTTTCTTGCAGTTGTGACGGCTACTTTATTGTGTTCTTTAAAGGTAAGGTCTTCCGACATGAGTACACCCAGATCCTTTACATTGCCTTTTCGTTCTATGTTATGATTTGCCTGAGTTTTGTACGTGGTTTCAGTTTTTATATTTTCATTTTTTCCATAGCGCATGAGCTGGAACTTGTCTTCGTTAAACACCATATTATTTTCTGTAGCCCATAGAAAGACCTGATCTACATCTGACTGGAGGTTCGCCGTGTCCTCTATGTTGCCTACTCTCATGAAGATCCTAGTGTCATCTGCAAAGGATGATACAGTGCTATAGGTTGTGTTCTTGTCTATGTCCGATATAAGGATGAGAAAAAGTACTGGAGCAAGCACAGTACCCTGGGGGACTGAGCTCTTAACGGTTGACGGGTTGGATTTTATTTTGTTGACTATTACACATTGGGTTCTGTTGGTCAGGAAATTGTAGATCCATCTGCCTACTTTTCCGGTAATTCCTTTTGAGCGCATTTTATGGGCAATAACACCATGGTCACATTTATCAAAAGCTTTTGCAAAATCTGTGTAAATTACATCAGCGTTTTGTTTGTCTTCCATAGCATCTAATGCCATATCATAGTGGTCCAGCAACTGCGACAGGCAAGAGCGCCCTGTTCTGAAACCATGTTGTCCGGGGTTATGGAGATGCTGTGATTCCATGTATTTTGTGATCTTACTTCTTAGCACTCTCTCAAAATTTTTATGATGTGCGATGTTAGTGCTATCGGTCTGTAATTTTTTGCCTCTGCCTTATTTCCTCCTTTATGAAGTGGTGCTATCTCTGCTGTTTTTAGTATATCAGGAATAACGCCAGTATCTAGGCTTTGTCTCCACAGAATGTGAAGGGCCTGCGATAGTGGTTTTTTACAGTTCTTGATGAATATGGAGTTCCAAGAATCCGGGCCTGGTGCGGAGTGCATAGGCATACTGTTTATGGCTTCTTCAAAATCCAGTGGGGATAGGGTGACGTCTGATATATGATTTGATGTTGGTATCATATCCATGAAAAATTCATTTGGGTTATCGATCTTTAGTGCGTTTAATGGCTCGCTGAAGACAGAGTCGTATTGCTTCCTCAGTAGCTCGCTCATTTCTTTGTTGTCATCGGTGAAAGTTCCATCTTCCTTTCGCAGGGGCCCGATACTAGATGTGGTTTTTGATCTTGATTTTGCATAGGAGAAAAAATATTTCGGGTTTCTCTCTATTTCACTGATGGCCTTTTGCTCTCTTTCCCTCTCCTGCGTTTTGTATGATTCTTGTAGCTTGAGTTCAATTTTTCCTATTTCGCTACCTAACCTTCTTCGCCGTTCCTGAGATAGGGTGCGACTCTCAAGTTGTACCGCGATTCGTTTTCTTCGCCTATATAGGGAACGACGTTCTCGTTCCAATCTGCATCTCTTCCTCTTTTTTCTTAGGGGGATGCGGTTTGTACATATTTCTAGTGCTACTGAGCTTATTTTTTCCAGGCACTGGTTCAGGTTCGCATTTCCTAGCTGTTCTTCCCAGTTTATTTCTGTGAAGTCCTGGTTTATTTGCTCCCAGTTTATCTGTTTATTATTGAAGTTGAATTTGCTGAAATCTCCTCCACCGGGAATCTGGACTGGTTTTGAAGGTCTATTCCCCATGGTTGTCATAACTTCAATTAAGTTGTGATCTGAGTAACAGATCTATAGCTAGCTATATTATTTATTAAGTGATTGCACTGGTTCATAAGAAGTGTCTAGTTCCTAGAACATCTGGTTCGAAGGACCAAAAGCATGTGGTAAACTTACCAGTGGGACTTTATAATTGTTTATTATTTATATATTTATTTATTAAACTAATTATGTTAGATTTTACTGTTAAATTACTTAATTTGCAAGTGGACTGTATAGAAGAAATTTGATCACAATAATAAACTCCTCACAAACTTGGTGGGTTTTCTAATTAATTCTACTAAATTGAAGCTAATCAATATAAATACTAGTTAATTATATAAATATAGACAAGCTATTATTATTGTCTACAATGACAATTATTATTGTCTTCGTATAAATGCAGCCTGGTTAACAATTAATGGACACATCAGGATCACATAAACTCGGTCTCCTCGTGGACCATGAGGCTATGGCGTCATTGTGTGTAGCTTGATAAACCAATCTCTTGCTGCAAATGCCTCATGCAGTCACAATTTCACCTGCCGATATGTTACATTTTACCCAATCGAAAACATCATCAATATTGCAGATATGACAAAGATAATAATTATATTAATATTGTACTCTAACCCATTCCAGGTGGTTTGTCCTGTAATATAACCAGTAAATTCTCAATTAACATAATATGGCCCCATATGTAATACTTAAGAAATTTCTAGTAGTACCGTAGAAATCCCTTAATATAGGAATGACACATTGTATAATATTGTGCACAACATGCAGGGGCACGTTGTGCCCCGCATGTATACATACATATATGTATGTATACATGCGGGGCACATTATATGTATATTACCATGATTACATATATACATACATATATGTATGTATACATATATAAAATGCTGAACTGTAATGCCAATCCTGACCTCAAAAGCTTCATTGAAGGTTGTAACAGAGCCCATGAGCATCACCAGAAATAAATACAGTTTTGATATTCCAAGAGTACGACTTAATCAAACTAGAAATGCTTTACAAATCAAGGGATCCAGAATGTGGAATGACCTTCCCAACTATGTTAAAGACTGTACCTCTCTCAACCAGTTTAAGATAAAAACGAAGCACTACCTAATAAATTCCCTGTAACCTACCTTACCCCTCTATTGTCAACCCATGTCTGTTTTCTTAAACAACGCTGTTTGTCGACCTAATTGTATTTGTGCTGCTTTTTCAGCCATGTTCCCCCTTTTTTTATCTTTATTTTTATTTGTTCTCAGCACATTTTATTCTTTATACTCAATTAGTATTAAGTTTTAGTCATTAATGTTTTTCCTGCCCGAAACGCTTTGCGTAATAGTGGCTTTAGGCATTGTATGTACTAGATCTATCTATAAATCGATCAATTTATGTAAAATCTCTTGTATTTATGTACCTTACCAGAATAAACATTTATTTATTTATTTATTTAATAGTGTCTCCTCTCCCTCCCTACCATATCCGTTTTCTCTTTTGAGATATGATTAATAATTTGTTCACTTATTAGGAAGGAGAGGCTTTGAATTCACTTTATGTGGTAGAATACTTAATTAAATTAAGAGAGCGTAATTAAGTCCTTAGAATGCCCGCTTATAAAAATTAAATAAAGATGTAAATACGCCGGATAGGTAATATTTATGTAACATAATTTTGGGTTTTCTCCACAGAGAATGGAGAATTTAATTATTATGGTTTTTATTATAATATTTTGTTATGGTAAAATTTCTACAACAACAGAAATAAAATTCTTTGTGTGGCATTAATTAAATGTAATTTATGTAAATATGTGTGATAATTTCCAACATATAGGACCTATTATAATTATCATCACACTATATTACCATGATTATATTACCATGATTATCACAGAATAAAATATTAAATATGTAACCATGATAGTAACATATTATGTTATTGAGTATGTTTTCATGAATAACACACATTACTATAGAATGTTCCCATGATCATAAAATATCATTATAGTGAGTATCTTGCCCTGATCATCACACATTAATATAATGAGCATATTACCCTGATCATCATACATTATTACAGCGAGTGTATTACCATGCTCATCACACATTATAGAAGTATGTTACAATGATAATAACATATTACTGTCGTACTACCTTGATGATCACATAGTATTATGATCCATAGTGTATAATCCATGATTATCACAAAGTATAAGAGTGAGCATATTACCACAATCATCACATATGCTATTAGGATCATCCTACATTCTTATTGTGATTATGTTACCTTGATCTTCACCCATCATTATAATATGCTTCCATGTCATCACACATTACAAGAGTGAGTATATTACCTAGATCAAGACTTGTGTTATCATGATCATCACACTCATTATTATTGTGAAGATTTTACCATGATCATTACAAATTCTTATAGAATGATCATTACACGTTTAAAGAGAGAGCTTATTACCTTAACATACATTTTCATAGTATGTTGCCATGATCATCATACAATATTATAGAGAGTATAGTACCTTCATCACACATTTTATAAGCGTGTATGTTACATAGATCACCATATATTATTATAGTGTGAATATTACCATGATCATCACGCATTTTTATAGTTAATATGTTTCCATTCTCACCACATTATATTTAATATAACGTTACCATGATCATCACATTATAAGAGCCAGTATTTTACCATGATCATCACATTATAAGAGCCAGTATTTTACCATGATCATCACATTATAAGAGCCAGTATTTTACCATGATCATCACATTATAAGAGCCAGTATTTTACCATGATCATCACATTATAAGAGCCAGTATTTTACCATGATCATCACATTATAAGAGCCAGTATTTTACCATGATCATCACATTATAAGAGCCAGTATTTTACCATGATCATCACATTATAAAAGCCAGTATTTTACCATGATCATCACATTATAAGAGCCAGTATTTTACCATGATCATCACATTATAAGAGCCAGTATTTTACCATGATCATCACATTATAAGAGCCAGTATTTTACCATGATCATCACACATTATTTTAGAGAACATGTTACATAATCATTACAAATCATTTAAGTATGTCACCATTATCATCACACATTAATACAGTGAATGTGTTGCCATGATCATGATATAAGAGTATTTTATCATGAGTCCGACTCATTATTATAGTATATTACAATGATAATCACACGTCATTTATTAAATATAGACAAAGAAATTATTTTAACGTGATGTATCAGTGAGAAAATCAGGAGCCATGAAGAGGATTCGAACCCATGATCTAGTGGTCCCAAGCATACGACTTGTCTCATTGATAAATAACGATTCGCACAGCTCTACCCTGATACACAGTCCAGTCATACAACACTAGTATTGTCTCAACGTTGCTCTCATACTCAGCACAGTCATACAACACCAGTATTGTCTCGATGCTGCACTGATACATAGTCACAAGTCATACAGCACCTGTAATTTCTAAACTCTGCCTTCATACATAGCCGAGTCATACATCACCAGCACCATACATGTGTTAATGTATTAGTACCAAATTTTCGGATGAAACCTTCATCATTTTTCAATATGCTGCAAACAATATTCTTAACATTGTATTCAGCAACTTAATCAAGGATGTAGGTTTCATCCGAAAATTTAGTTTTAATACACTTTCACACGTATTGGGTCTTTCCTTCACCTTCATTGAAGCTCTACGGTATTGTCGTAAGTTTCTCTTTAAACATTATGTTAGTTTGATAAATAATTATATGCTCTTTCCGACAGCATATTTATAAAGCTTTACCGGTACCACAGCATAACAATTAACACATTCCATATAGGTAATACCTCAAGTCCAATACATATTTATGCAAATTTGTGGCAAACATTAAAAAACTGCCTGTTCTCTGAATAAAAATACTGTATCTGTGTTAAAACACATGCATTCTAACCTATCCATCACACCTAACCTAACTATCTTATTGTTGGACTTTGTAACTTGCTTCAGTAGGCTCCTCCAGACCATGTCGTGGTCCAGAGGTAAGGTACTCGGCTTGGGAGCACCCAGGCCGAGGGTTTGAATTCCCTCATTGCAGTATGATATAAGTTTTATCGTGCAGTTTTGGATCCTGACCTTCAATGTGTATATTCTGAAATATTTCACATCATTCACAGGAGTACAGCTTGAATGTTTTGAGCTATTTCCAATAGTTTAAAAGCTCTGTTCCGTCTCGGTAATACAGTTGAGTTCGTTTTGACTCACACTCTGGAAACCCTGAGTGAGGCAGAAAGAGCTGGGCTCGCGTTCTTTCACCAAATCCCTCTTTTCACCCAGCAGCAAGTAGGTGCCCGCGAATTAAAAATGTGTTTTGGGGTTGCATCCTCGGAGAGGATTAAGGCAGTGTCTGGGATGCTCCCGGCCGCAGGTTCGAATCCTCGTCACGGCCCTTGTGGATTTGTTCATCCTCGGAGAGGTCAGTGATTCAACCTTGAGGGAACCTCGATACAAGTATAACGTATATATCTACACAGGCTGCCTGTTCCTGTCTAAATGAATGAAAGAATCTTACCCCATTTTCCAGCTCTACACTCTTACCTGCCTTTAAACGGAATTTGAGGATTGACCAATGTTCCGTACGAGGTTGCAACAGTGCTATGATGAACACTGCCACTGGTGTGCCATACTTTATTTTGAAGGTTCTCTTTACTTGCCTTATCACTTTCCTTGTTGATGTAATATGCTATGTCAGATATCTGACTGTCTTGTATCCTGTACTCCTTTTATTGTTTTTGTTTATTAAAAAGCAAAGTAAATGGAGTTTGTTACCTTTGAGCATCTTATTTTTTCCGTTAACCAGTGGAAAATCTTATTAAAACCATATTTAATAATGAATGAAGTTTCCCCTTAGGCAATTTTCATTCTTATTTTAATGTCTTCAGCAAAGTAAGACCCGAGACTGACTTATTTTAATATCTATCTTCTATGAACACATGGAAGAGCAACGATGCAAGGACTGTATTTTTGGGGACCGATCTTTGCACCGTACTCAGGCTGGATTTTATTTGGCTTACTGATACTCTTTTGAAAACTATTAGAATCTTCAAAATCCACATCTCTACATCACCTGCTACTCCCTTTGTTTATGTCAAGAGTTTTTGGTGAAAAATTAACTAGAGTTAAAAGTGTGGACTGTTTGAGAGCTGAGCAAATCTGCTATATTTAAGTGTTTCCTCATTTACCTGTGATGCATATATGCAACTTTGTTTTAATAATAAAGGTATTTAAAATATTTTCCATCTCCTGTGCTCTTTCCTCTGTACCATTTTTCCATAGACGCAAAGTTAGGACATCTTTGTCCCCATCATCGACAGGGTTGTCTTTTTTTATTGAGAGGGAGCAGTTGTAATTGACAAACATATAGTAACTCAAGATTTTTCATGGACAGATTCGGCGCTAGAAGCAGCATCACGGGCTGGCCACATGAACGTCGTGGAACACTTGTTGGAATATGGTGCTGATGCTAATTCTGTTGGAGGTAAGTACTCTTGAAACCAGATATCTGTAAGCTTCAAAAAATTATTTAAGGAATTATATAGGAATTATATAGAGGTGAGCACTGGAGGAAATATGGCGGTTTTTTTTTTTTTTTTTTTTTGAGATATATACAAGAGTTGTTACATTCTTGTACAGCCACTAGTACGTGTAGCGTTTCGGGCAGGTCCCTGGAATACGATCCCCTGCCGCGAAGAATCGTTTTTTTCATCCAAGTACACATTTTACTGTTGCGTTAAACAGAGGCTACAGTTAAGGAATTGCGCCCAGTAAATCCTCCCCGGCCAGGATACGAACCCATGACATAGCGCTCGCGGTGACCAAGGGGGGAGGCCCGGTCCTCGAAAGAGGTGGCTGGTCGTGTTCCATAGCGCTATATGCATGCTTGTTCAGAGAGGAGACAGTAGTTCCCACCAGGGCGTCACTCGCCGGCCAGTGTAGTCATTCAAGAGCTAAACACATTCATGCAGACACTTCATATCATAATAATACGTAACATTTAGCTATAAAGTCTATTATGCATAGTTATGCCATATTTGTAAATTTTTATAGTATACAAAATGTGCTGGTGGGCCCTAGGGCACGGGCAACTTCGTCTATTGGGTAACGAGGCCATGGTATATGTATATATATATATATATATATATATATATATATATATATATATATATATATATTATATATATATATATATATATATATATATATTTTAATATATATAAATATATATAAAATATTTTTAATATATATAATATATATATATATATATACATATATATATATATATATATATATATATATATATATATATAATATATATATATATATATATATATATATATTATATATATATATATATATAATGTGAGGGTACCACCTCTGGTGCCAATGTGGGGACCCATAGCCTCGGAGAAGAAAATAAAACGTATTCAGAGGAGACCTTGTGGTTTCTCACTGAACACTAATATTTTCTTCTCCTACCACCCCCATTCTTTTGTATGTACACATATATATTTGCTTTATTTGAACTTTGTTACAAAAAAGGAGTTACATATAGGTTACAAAGATGGTTATCATAAGTTGTCGAGTTCCTCCAGCTCCTCAGATGGCGGGCAGGAACCCTGGATGCAGTGCGCATTTCCCCTCTGTATCGCCACGCTGAGGCGCTGGAAAAGAAAGCTGGCAGCTCTAGGGTCCCTTGTTGTTTCAATGAGCCTAGAACCCAGTTCCTTAAAAAACTGGTAGCACTTTTACCCCAGGCGCCGAGTGTCTCAGAAGCAATGGGGACAAAATTGTAGTGGTGATCCAGTTCTCTATACTTACGGGATTTGGCTGCTTCCCTGTGGGTGGCAGCGCCACCTGGTTGTGCAACACTGAGTTCAATGTAGGTGTTAGCCAGGGTTGATACGCACGTGTAGTCCCATACCAACTGCTTGCCATTCTTCCAGGGGTTCACTGTGATACCATCCGGGCGACCAATAAGAGCATCAGAGTTACGGGGCGTTAGGTAACGAGGCTCTCTCTCAGCTGGGCATCCAGCTGTGGTGAGGCTCCTCTTGATGATGTCGTTAACTTCACTGTGCCTCGAGTGCCATCCTCCTGTGCTTTGGCAGAGTAGGCCATGGTGGCCGTACCCGTCAGCCACCACCTCGCCGCAAATACACCTATATCTGGTGTGGATTGGGGCAGCAAGGCGGAGGGCCACAGCAATTCGGAGGGCGTGTGGTGTGAGACGCGTGCCAGTTGCCGACATTGGGGTTGCTAACAGGAAATCCCCTGCATGTGGGGCTGCTACTGCTGTGAGGCGAGCAATGTCGTGCTGTGTTGATGCAGCATCCAGGCACTCTGCAGCAACTTTGTCTACAATGGGGCCATCCCAGCTGGATTGCCTGTGGGCTTTTGGGGATGGTGGTTGAGGTGATGGGCCTGCACGAGAGGCCCACTCTGTGGCACAGCGTGTAAAATTGGGATCATGTACACCTGCCAGCTGATGTAAGTGGGCAGGTAGAATTTCCTTCACAAGGTCGTCGGATGCTGATAAGGAGGACAGGAAGGCTGGAACAGCGATTTGCGTTGCTGTTCGAACTCCGAGGCCCCCAAGTCTTACGGGAAGAGAGGCTTGTTTCCACTGCAGGTCATCAAGAGAGAGGTTAAGGGCTTTTTCTAGCATTGATTTCAGTAACCGGTCATACTCACTTAGTTTTTGGCTACTGTAAGATGGTGAACACCTCAGAAAGTAGGTTAACCTGGGGAGGGACAGACATCTGGTGATGAGGTAGAGTGCATCATGAGCATCAATATCCTCAATCCTCCCATCCATCCTCTTAAGGTCGGCGATTTTCTTATCAAGGACCTCATCGATGGCTTTCAACCCCAGGGGAGCTCCTAGGAGTGTGCTGTCTTCAGGTTTAGTTTTATGGATGTTTGGCAGAAGACCCTCTATTCTCTCTACGATGCCCTGGTTGGAACATATTATTTCACATTTAGAAGGGTTCAGGGTGAGGCCTAAAACTGCACCTTGCTCCTGGATTTTTCTGATGTCCTCCAGGAGGGAGTCTTGGGAACCAGCTAGGGTACCATCATCCAAGAACCAGATGTTAAGCTCGCTGGACAGGACCTCTGTGACTTGTTTGATGACTAAGCAGAAAAGGAGAGGAGCAAGGGGGTCACCCTGTTGGACGCCTTCCCGCGAGTCAATTTCATGTTCGCCAAAAAGTAGCTTAAGATCCATACTGTAGCATGAATGTACGAAAGGGTAGAGGGAAGGGAAATGACTATGAACCGCACGGAGTACAGCATCCCTCCGCACCAAATTGAAGGCATTTTTGAAATCTAGCTTGATAAGGGCCTTTTCGTCTGTGATGTTGGCGATGAAGGCTCGAGCTGCATGGGCTGCCGCCTCACACCCTTGTGGAATGCCAAACCAAAGCTGTTTTGGCTTCAGCATGTTGGCCGCTGCATCACTAACTGTTCTTGCAGCTGCCTTTGCGACGAGACGCCGGAGAGAATTGCCCACAGCTATTGGCCTGATCCCTCCATCCTTTTTCTTATATATATATATATATATATATATATATATATATATATATATATATATATATATATATATATATATATATATATACACCGAAAAAGCAAGATTAATAATTCTAACACGAATTTTCTCAATATTTCTTATGTTCCTTTTTACCGTCGATGGTAATTGAAAAATCAGTTCTCCAAAATTCATTTTTATTTCTAGTCTGATGCGACACTTGAACGCGTTTCGTAATAACTTATTACATTTTCAAAGACTTTAGTTTACACACACACGACTATAACCTGCAAACACTAAACAGAGTTCTATTATGCTACAATTTAAACAGCTTTTCATTTTATACACCTGCATTTGGGTGAGGTGATATGCTACAACAGTTTTGGATGAGGTGAAAACAAACTTTCAACATAAGACAGAACACGAAATATTGGGTAATATTTAGTAAATTAAAGGGAAAAATGGAAGTAAAGGCAGAGGGCCTATTGGCCCATATTTCTTGATGCTTCTATATTGGTGCGGAGTCTTGAAGTGGGTAGAATATAGTTGTGTATTAATTGGCTGTTGATTGCTGGTGTTCACTTCTTGATGTGTAGTGCCTCGCAGATATCATGCCGCCTGCTATCACTGTATCTATCGATGATTTCTGTGTTATTTGTTAAGACTTCTCTGGTGATGGTCTGGTTGTGGGAAGAGATTATATGTTCCTTAATGGAGCCCTGTTGCTTATGCATCGTTAATCGCCTGGAAAGAGACGTTGTTGTTGTCTTGCTTATATACTGAGTTCTTTGAGACTTACAGTCCCCAAGTGGGCATTTGAAGGCATAGACGACATTGGTCTCTTTTAAAGCGTTCTGCTTTGTGTCTGGAGAGTTTCTCATGAGTAGGTTGGCCGTTTTTTTCGTTTTATAGTAAATCGTCAATTGTATCTTCTGATTTTTGTCTGTAGGGATAACGTTTCTATTAACAATATCTTTCAGGACCCTTTCCTCCGTTTTATGAGCTGTGGAAAAGAAGTTCCTGTAAAATAGTCTAATAGGGGGTACAGGTGTTGTGTTAGTTGTCTCTTCAGAGATTGCATGGCGTTTCACCTTCCTTCTTTTGATGTCTTCAATGAAACCATTGGAGAAGCCGTTGTTGACTAGGACCTGCCTTACCCTACAGAGTTCTTCATCGACTTGCTTCCATCTTGAGCTGTGGCTGAGAGCACGGTCGACATAAGCGTTAACAACACTCTTCTTGTACCTTTCTGGGCAGTCACTGTTGGCATTGAGGCACATTCCTATGTTTGTTTCCTTAGTGTAGACTGCAGTGTGGAAACCTCCGCTCCTTTCCATGACTGTTACGTCTAGAAAGGGCAGCTTCCCATTCTTCTCCATCTCATAAGTGAAACGCAACACAGAATTCCGCTCAAATGCCTCCTTCAGCTCCTGCAGATGTCTGACATTAGGTACCTGTGTAAAAATGTCGTCAACATACCTGCAGTATATAGCCAACTGCAGGTATGTTGACGACATTTTTACACAGGTACCTGATGTCAGACATCTGCAGGAGCTGAAGGAGGCATTTGAGAGGAATTCTGTGTTGCGTTTCACTTACAAGATGGAGAAGGATGGGAAGCTGCCCTTTCTAGATGTAACAATCATGGAAAAGAGCCGAGGTTTCCACACTGCAGTCTACACTAAGGAAACAAACATAGGAATGTGCCTCAATGCCAACAGTGACTGCCCAGAAAGGTACAAGAGGAGTGTTGTTAACGCTTATGTCGACCGTGCTCTCAGCCACAGCTCAAGATGGAAGCAAGTCGATGAAGAACTCTGTAGGGTAAGGCAGGTCCTAGTCAACAACGGCTTCTCCAATGGTTTCATTGAAGACATCAAAAGAAGGAAGGTGAAACGCCATGCAATCTCTGAAGAGACAACTAACACAACACCTGTACCCCCTATTAGACTATTTTACAGGAACTTCTTTTCCACAGCTCATAAAACGGAGGAAAGGGTCCTGAAAGATATTGTTAATAGAAACGTTATCCCTACAGACAAAAATCAGAAGATACAATTGACGATTTACTATAAAACCAAGAAAACTGCCAACCTACTCATGAGAACCTCTCCAGACACAAAGCCAAACGCTTTGAAAGGGACCAATGTCGTCTATGTCTTCAAATGCTCACTTGGGGACTGTAAGCCTCAAAGAACTCAGTATATAGGCAAGACAACAACATCTCTTTCCAGGCGATTAACGATGCATAAGCACCAGGGCTCCATTAAGGAACATATAATCTCTTCCCACAACCAGACCATCACCAGAGAAGTCTTAACAAGAACATGGAAAACATCGATAGATACAGCGATAGCAGGCGGCTTGATATCTGCTAGGCACTACACATTAAGAATTCAACACCAGCAATCAACAGCCAATTAATACACAACTATATTCTACCCACTTCAAGACTCCACACCAATATAGAAGCATCAAGAAATATGGGCCAATAGGCCCTCTGCAGTTACTTCCATTCTTCCCTTTTAACTTTACCCAAAATATTACCCCATATTTCGTGTTCTATCCTATGTTGAAAGTTTGTTTTCACCTCATCCAAAACTGTTGTAACATATCACCTCACCCAAATGCAGGTATATAAAACGAAAAGCCGTTTGAATTATAGCAAAGTAAGAAATCTGTTTAGTGTTTGCAGGTTATAGTTGTGTGCGTGTAAACTAAAGTCTTTGAAAATGTAATAAGTTATTACGAAACGCGTTCAAGTGTCGCGTCAGACTAGAAATAAAAATGAATTTTGGAGAACTGATTTTTCAATTACCGTCGACAGTAAAAAGAAACATAAGAAATATTGAGAAATTTCGGGTCAGAATTATTAATCTTACTTTTTCGGGCATATTTAATAATATATATATATATATATATATATATATATATATATATATATATATATATATATATATATATATATATATATATATATATATATATATATATATATATATATATAAACACCATTTTGAGGCAATGGAGTGACTTTAAATCACGCCCTGTTGATTACCAAACGCCTGCCTTAACTGACTTGGCCACGGTTGTACTAAAGATAACCAACCCAGAAGTCTGCTGAGTTCGGGGTTGGTCAACTTGTTGGAAATAACCAACAGTTCTATACATCATTGTATTTATACAACCAAAGTAGTTACTAAAATTACTAACTTATAGATTTAATCATTATCATGATTTATTCATTGCCAAATTCTTCCTAGTACGTGAGGAACAACAGGCAGCAACATGAATTTTCTCCACATTTAGTTGGATTTGTAACAAGAGTCCAGTTTATCATTTCATTTACTAAAAATAGTTAACTTTGATTTGTAGTATACTATTACTTACTGGAGCTCCCTTATTTAACTAACATTTAAACATTCTAGAGGAAATTACTTGATGCAAATGATTTACATTAATTTCCTCGATTGGCTGCACAACTTTTAGTAAGCCAATTTATGTTACTAGAACTTCTATTTTATCATAGAAGAATTTAATGTGATATTAATACTTGCTATTACCTCTTCCTTCCTTAGTCAATTGCAATAAATTCATATTCATTTACGCTCGAAAGCCGCGCATGCGCAATAAGGAGCAGGAGGAAGAAGGGAGAGCGTCTCTTGACACGTGAACGAGAGCACGGACGCCATTAACAGCGTGTAGCAGAGGTGTTTCGACCTATTTATTTCGCTCCCACGATCAATTGAGCGGTGCCGCGTTATCTGGCACAACATAGCCGTGTCATAGACTAGTATACAAGCAACTCTAGAGTCAACATCTTTCAAGCAGCAGCAGGAGGACGAAGAGTTGCTCAAGTCTTCACACCAACGACACGAGGCTCGGCTGCTAAGTTTACCCTTTTTGTTATTATGTGGCCACTTTTAACATTTAGGTAGGCAGTCGTTAGGCCGAATGCAAACCAACAAAATATAGTACGTGTCTTAATTAAATTTGCCATCTAATTATATGATCAGTTTATTTCTATGATACAAATTGTTCAGACATTAGCTGATAATTTACTACCGTCATCATCATGATTTAGGATTTAAATGTAATTACCTATTGTGTAAAAGATTTCTACAATGTAATTGCCTTTCAGTACCAAGGCGACTTCAACCGAGGTGCTAGGCTTCCCCACCGTTCTGTGCAACAATTTACCCTATGCAACACGTCGTCGGTGGAGCGTAGCAACTGATTACTTCTAGATTCACAGCTAAGCTGTCCATTTTCATCAGTAGCAATAACTCCATAGTTACAGTAGTGATCTCCTAAAGAGATCAATGATACTAACCCTTTGGCTTTGATTTACTGATGTGGCTTAACATTTCAGTAGTATATTGAGGTGCATTGACCTCCATCAATATTATATTTCTATATTTTTACTCACACATTAAATTTACTCTGGTGAAGAACCAGCCCACATAATGCTAGGTTATTCTCTTTTAGCAATGTAACCCCCCAATTTTGGTAGTGAATTGACTCCATTCTTAATCTTACAGGTTTACTAAGATCCATAGGACACTAGATCCTAGGATCAGTTTTTTCCATTGTCTCTTTGTTTTCCACTGTTTCTCAAAAAGTGTTGTTCCTTCATAGCTATCGAGTATATATATTACATTATTTAATTATTATTTTATAGGGGTCTCCTAGCCTTAACAGTTTAGTTATTAGTATAGTGAGTCGGTTTTCCACCACACAACTTGTGGTCAACAAGAACATCCCAGAGATCCCCAAGGATATGTTCAACAGTATTCAACACTGATTATGAGATATGATTGATGATGGATGATGAGATATATACAAGATGTATAACATATATGAACAATTGACATATGTTGTGAGGTGTTCTTATGCATACTTGCATTATTTATCAGGTTTTCGTGTCCTACAGGTAGCAGCCCTCGCTGGTAACCTGGAAATTGTCAAGACCCTCATACGCCATGTTGCTGATGTTAGTAATGATGATGGTGGGTGACCATGCACCATGATGGTGATGATAGTGAGTGACCATGACGATGATGGGATGATAGTGAGTGCGCGTGGCCATGTGGTGATGATATTGAGTGTACATGACCATGGTGCTGATGTTAGTAATGATGATGGTGAGTGCCACCCCTGGTTGTGATGATGGTGAAAGTGACCATGATGGTTATGATATGTGTGCTTCGGGGGTGTTAAGCCATGGTGATGATGATGTGAGTGCTCGTGGCCATGGGTGCTGAGGTAGTAATGAGGATGTTTTTGGACCCATGTACCATGATGGGATGAAGTGGTGACCATGACCATGATGGTGATGATAGTGAAGTGGCGTGGCCATGTGAGGATGATTGTGATTGTCATGACCATGTGCGGATGTAGTAATGGATATGGTGAGGGACATGACCATGATTTGTGATGATAGTTAGTGACCATGACCAGGATGGTGAGGATAGTGAGTGCTCGTGGCCATGGTGAGGATGATTGTGAGTGTACATGACCATGGTGCTGATGTTAGTAATGATGATGGTGAGTGACCATGACCATGATGGTGATGATAGTGAGTGTGACCATGACCTGTTGTGATGAAGTGAGTGCTCTTGGCCATGGTGATGATGATTGTGAGTGCTCGTGGCCATGGGCTTGATGTTAGTAATGATGGATGGTGAGTGACCATGACCATGGTGATGATAGTGAGTGACCATGACCATGATGGTGATGATATGAGTGACCATGACCATGATGGTGATGATTTGAGTGACCCTGTATCATGATGTGATAATGATAGTGAGTGTTCATGACATTGGTGCTAATGATAGTGAGTGTTCATGACAATGGTACTAATGATAGTGAGTGTTCATGACATTGGTGCTAATGATAGTGAGTGTTCATGGCAATGGTTGTAAGTGTAATAGTGAAGTGTTCATGACATTTGGTGCTGATGAGGATAGTGAGTGTTATGGCAATGGTGACTAATGTATTGAGTGTTTTGCATGACATTGGTGCGGAGATAGTGAGTGTTCATGACATTGGTGCTGATGATAGTGATGGTTTCATTACCATGGTGCTAATGATAGTGAGTGTTCATGACCATGGGGCTAATGATAGTGAGTGTATCATACCATGGATGCTAATGCTAGTGAGAGGGTGTTTCATGACATTGGTTGCTTAATGATATTGAGTGGTCATTTCCATGGTGCTAATGATAGTGAGTGTTCATGACATTGGTGCTAATGATAGTGAGTGTTCATGACAATGGTACTAATGATAGTGAGTGTTCATGACAATGGTACTAATGATAGTGAGTGTTCATGACAATGGTACTAATGATAGTGAGTGTTCATGACATTGGTGCTAATGATAGTGAGTGTTCATGACATTGGTGCTAATGATAGTGAGTGTTCATGACAATGGTACTAATGATAGTGAGTGTTCATGACAATGGTACTAATGATAGTGAGTGTTCATGACCATGGTGCAGATGATGGTGAGTGTACTTGTCCATGGTACTCCTCTTAGTGCTGCTGATGTTGAATGTTCTTTCCATGGTGCTGATGTTAGTGCTGATAATAGTAATGTTCTTCACCACTGTGCTCATGTTAAGTGCTTAGTGATGGTGAGTGTTCTTGCATATGATGCTGTGAGGTCTGGGTGTTCTTGAAAAGGTGATGATGAATTGATGAGGGTTCTTGAACAAGGTGCTGATGATGGCGGGGGTTCTTGAACAAGGTGCTGATGATGGCGGGGGTTCTTGAACAAGGTGCTGATGATGGCGGGGGTTCTTGAACAAGGTGCTGATGATGGCAGGTGTTCTTGAACAGTGCTGATGATGGTGAGTGTTGTTGAACAAGGTGCTGATGATGGCGGGGGTTCTTGAACAAGGTGCTGATGATGATGAGTGTTCTGTGAACAGTTGCTGATTGATTGTGAGTGTTTCTTGAACAAGGTGCTGAGATGCTGGGTTGTTCTTGAACAAGTTGTCTATGAATTATGGTGATGTTCGTGAACAAGGTGCTTATGATGGTGTGAGTTGTTCTTTAAAGTGTGCTGAGTGATGGTGATGTTCTTGACAGGTGCTGATTTTGCGGTGTTGTTGAACAAGGTGCTGATGATGGCGGGGGTTCTTGAACAAGGTGCTGATGATGGCGGGGGTTCTTGAACAAGGTGCTGATGATGGCGGGGGTTCTTGAACAAGGTGCTGATGATGGTGAGTGTGCTTGAACAAGGTGCTGATGATGGTGAGTGTTCTTGACCAAGGTGCTGATGATGGCGGGGGTTCTTGGAACAGGTGCGATGATGGTGAGTGTTGTTGAACAAGGTGCTGATGATGGTGAGTGTTCTTGACAATGATGATTATGGTGAGTGTTCTTGACCTTGGTGCTGATTTTAGTGCTGATGATAGTGAGTGGTTCGTGACAATAGTGCTGCTATGGTTGAATGTTTCGTGACCAAGTGCTGATTTTGTTATTTTTTGTATTAGCAGGATTTTATTTCTGCACGGCCCTAGCATCTGGCTGGCCCACTAAGTGTTGCTTTTCTGTTTTTCTTCGCGGGAGTATGAGTATATATGACTCGTTTGTGTGCTTCAGTAAGATTTTTCCCCATATGTTTAACAACTTCTTCGCTTCTGTTTGAAAAAACTAAGAATATCTGAATGGGTTTTGTACTGGGGCAAATGTGGCTGTTGATGGTGAGTTCTCTGCAAGCTGCGTGAGCGCTAGTGTTGTTCGTAACTGTGGGGAGGATGTTAGTGTGATAATGGAGAGAAATTCATGTTTAAATTCTTCCTCCGTGACAATTACAACACGTCATATAATATAAAAAAAATTAAATGGCCAGTGTTATAATATATATATATAATATATATATATATATATATATATATAATATAGTATAATAATATAATCTATACTATATAGATATATCTATATAATTCTGACCAAGAAAAGTAAGATTATA
>WNGS01000031.1:116375-132362 GCA_020271785.1 Procambarus virginalis
ATAGCTGGAGTATTTGCCCATAATGCTGAGCAAGTTATAGCAGTAACAAGTGTGGTTAATTTCAGTCTCCTGCCTAGATCCTACTCGTGTGAAGGTTGCAAATTGAAATGGGTACTTGATATATAATTATATACAGGTTAATTTGAGAGAAAATTAGTGTCACTGAAAGAATACCTTCGTTAGCCCATCATAATCGTTGTTGGATGGTAGGTGACTTTTTTTTGGGCATTCAAGGTGTAATGATTAACAGCAAATATATAAGGTTATATATATATAAATGGTTATATGTGATATATAATAATGGTAATATGTTTACAACACTACTAATGAAAGTCTGCTCATTAGGAGTAGACCTATATAATAATGGTATATGTTTACAACACTCCTAATGAAGGTCTGCTCAAAAATTAAATGAATGGCAGATTGTCCACTATTTAGTACAACTCTAGTTAATGGATGTATCCTGCCCTATGCGGGTTGGCACTAGTTGCTAGTATATAATTGTGCAATACGACAGAATGCAATATATTTTTTTTATTTTTTTTAAGTTGAATAATTCTCTTGTTTAGAGATAATATAATTTTACTAATGTTGATAGCCTCCCACCAATCTCTGGTTATTTGATTAGAATTTATTAATTTATTTGCTACCACTCAGCAGAGATAAAACATCACAATTTTAATTGATAAAACTTTACAAAAGAGAAGCTATACTTTTGGGTGTTGGTACATATCTTACTTACCAAATTTTGTTGGTAGCACATATTTAGCTCCTTGATTACCTATACTAAGGTTTGTAGCAAGTAATTGTGCTGAAATTATATTTTTTAGTAACACTGTTTCATGTTCTGAGATGAAGAGTATTCATGAGGCTAGCGGTTTATTTGAGCTGTCTGTTCAACTGGCTATATTATTTATTAAGTGATTGCACTGGTTCATAAGAAGTGTCTAGTTCCTAGAACATCTGGTTCGAAGGACCAAAAGCATGTGTAAACTTACCAGTGGGACTTTATAATTGTTTATTATTTATATATTTATTTATTAAACTAATTATGTTAGATTTTACTGTTAAATTATTTATTTTGCAAGTGGACTGTATAGAGAAATTTGATCACAATAATAAACTCACAAACTTGGTGGGTTTTCTAATTAATTCTACTAAATTGGAGCTAATCAATATAAATACTAGTTAATTATATAATATAGACAAGCTATTATTATTGTCTACAATGACAATTATTATTGTCTTCGTAGAAATGCAGCCTGGTTAACAAGCAATGGACACATCAGGATCACATAAACTCGGTCTCCTCGTGGACCATGAGGCTATGGCGTCATTGTGTGTAGCTTGATAAACCAATCTCTTGCTGCAAATGCCTCATGCAGTCACAATTTCACCTGCCGATATGTTACATTTACCCATCGAAAACATCATCAATATTGCAGATATGACAAAGATAATAATTATATTAATATTGCACTCTAACCCATTCCAGTGGTTTGTCCTGTAATATAACCAGTAAATTCTCAATTAACATAATATGGCCCATATGTAATACTTAAGAAATTTCTAGTAGTACCGTAGAAATCCCTTAATAGGAATGACACATTGTATAATATTGTGCACAACATGCAGGGGCACGTTGTGCCCCGCATGTATACATACATATATGTATGTATACATATATAAAATGCTGAACTGTAATGCCAATCCTGACCTCAAAAGCTTCATTGAAGGTTGTAACAGAGCCCATGAGCACCACCAAAATAAATACAGCTTTGATATTCCATGAGTACGACTTAATCAAACTAGAAATGCTCTACAAATCAAGGGACCCAGAATGTGGAATGACCTTCCCAACTATGTTAAAGACTGTACCTCTCTCAACCAGTTTAAGATAAAACGAAGCACTACCTAATAAATTCCCTGTAACCTACCTTACCCCTCTATTGTCAACCCATGTCTGTTTTCTTAAACACGCTGTTTGTCGACCTAATTGTATTTGTGCTGCTTTTCAGCCATGTTCCCCCTTTTTATCTTTATTTTTATTTGTTCTCAACATTTTATTCTTTATACTCAGTATTAAGTTTTAGTCATTAATGTTTTTCCTGCCCGAAACGCTTTGCGTAATAGTGGCTTTAGACATTGTATATACTAGCTCTATCTATAAATCGATCAATTTATGCAAAATCTCTTGTATTTATGTACCTTACCTGAATAAACATATATTTATTTATTTATTTAATAGTGTCCTCTCCCTCCCTACCATATCCGTTTTCTCTTTTGAGATATGATTAATAATTTGTTCACTTATTAGGAAGGAGAGGGTTTGAATTCACTTTATGTGGTAAAATAATTAATTAAATTAAGAGAGCGCAATTGAGTCCTTAGAATGCCCGCTTGTAAAAATTAAATAAAGATGTAAATACGCCGGATAGTTAATATTTATGGTAACATAATTTTGGGTTTTCTCCACAGAGAATGGAGAATTTAATTATTATGGTTCTTATTATAATATTTTGTTATGGTAAAATTTCTACAACAACAGAAATAAAATTCTTAGTGTGGCATTAATTAAATGCAATTTATGTAAATATGTGTGATAATTTCCAACATATAGGAACTATTATAATTATCATCACACTATATTACCATGATTATAGTGATTATATTACCATGATTATCACAGAATAAAATATTAAATATGTAACCATGATAGTAACATATTAAGTTATTGAGTATGTTTTCATGAATAACACACATTACTATAGAATGTTCCCATGATCATAAAATATCATTATAGTGAGTATCTTGCCCTGATCATCACACATTAATATAATGAGCATATTACCCTGATCATCATACATTAATACAGTGAGTGTATTACCATGCTCATCACACATTATAGAGTGAGTATGTTACAATGATAATAACATATTACTGTCGTACTACCTTGATGATCACATAGTATTATGATCCATAGTGTATAATCCATGATTATCACAAAGTATAAGAGTGAGCATATTACCACAATCATCACATATGCTATTAGGATCATCCTACATTCTTATCGTGATTATGTTACCTTGATCTTCACCCATCATTATAATATGCTTCCATAGTCATCACACATTACAAGAGTGAGTATATTACCTAGATCAAGACTTGTGTTATCATGATCATCACACTCATTATTATTGTGAAGATTTTACCATGATCATTACAAATTCTTATAGAATGATCATTACACGTTTAAAGAGAGAGGTTATTACCTTAACACACATTTTCATAGTATGTTGCCATGATCATCATACAATATTATAGAGAGTATAGTACCTTCATCACACATTTTATAACGTGTATGTTACATAGATCACCATATATTATTATAGTGTGAATATTACCATGATCATCACGCATTTTTATAGTTAATATGTTTCCATTCTCACCACATTATATTTTATATAACGTTACCATGATCATCACATTATAAGAGCCAGTATTTTACCATGATCATCACATTATAAGAGCCAGTATTTACCATGATCATCACATTATAAGAGCCAGTATTTTACCATGATCATCACATTATAAGAGCCAGTATTTTACCATGATCATCACATTATAAGAGCCAGTATTTTACCATGATCATCACATTATAAGAGCCAGTATTTTACCATGATCATCACATTATAAGAGCCAGTATTTTACCATGATCATCACATTATAAGAGCCAGTATTTTACCATGATCATCACACATTATTTTAGAGAACATGTTACATAATCATTACAAATCATTTAAGAATGTCACCATTATCATCACACATTAATACAGTGAGTGTGTTGCCATGATCATGATATAAGAGTATTTTATCATGAATCCGACTCATTATTATAGTATATTACAATGATAATCACACGTCATTTATTAAATATAGACAAAGAAATTATTTTAACGTGATGTATCAGTGAGAAATCAGGAGCCATGAAGAGGATTCGAACCCATGATCTGGGTGCTCCCAGAATACGACTTGTCTCATTGATAAATAACGATTCGCACAGCTCTACCCTGATACACAATCCAGTCATACAACACTAGTATTGTCTCAACGTTGCCTCTCATACTCAGCACAGTCATACAACACTAGTATTGTCTCAACGTTGCCTCTCATACTCAGCACAGTCATACAACACCAGTATTGTCTCAACGTTGCCTCTCATACTCAGCACAGTCATACAACACCAGTATTGTCTCGATGCTGCCCTGATACATAGTCACAAGTCATACAGCACCTGTAATTTCTAAACTCTGCCTTCATACACAGCCGAGTCATACATCACCAGCACCATACATGTGTTAATGTATTAGTACCAAATTTTCGGATGAAACCTTCATCATTTTTCAATATGCTGCAAACAATATTCTTAACATTGTATTCAGCAACGTAATCAAGGATGTATTATTTAGTTTTAATACACTTACACATGTATTGGGTCTTTCCTTCACCTTCATTGAAGCTCTACGGTATTGTATTAAGTTTCTCTTTAAACATTATGTTAGTTTGATAAATAATTATATGCTCTTTCCGACAGCATATTTATAAAGCTTTACCGGTACCACAGCATAACATTTAACACATTCCATATAGGTAATACCTCAAGTCAAATACATATTTGCAAATTTGTGGCAAACATTCAAAAACTGCCTGTTCTCTGAATAAAAATACTGTATCTGTGTAAATACACATGCATTCTAACCTATCCATCACACCTAACCTAACTATCTTAATGTTGGACTTTGAAACGTAATACATCCTCACTGAACAATAACGTAAGCCGCACTCCCCAACACATTCAATATACCCCACATCAATCCATTTGCTAATGCACTCACATATCACCTGGACTGGATTCAGTAGGGTCCTCCAGACGTCCTGTGGATTCAGTGGACTCGCAGGTTGTATGACTTACAGCATGTTGTGGTCCAGAGGTCCAAGTCCACTCACTGCTCTGATTGATTTTCTCATTATTATATCTCGTTAACGTGATGGAAGATGGAATCGTTAATGGAAGAACTCCATTACCTATACCAAAGTACATAATGTCATATGTAAACCTGAACTTGCTTCAGTAGGGTCCTCCAGACCATGTCGTGGTCCAGAGGTAAGGTACTCGGCTTGGGAGCACCCAGGTCGAGGGTTTGAATTCCCTCATTGCAGTATGATATAAGTTTATCGTGCAGTTTTGGAACCTGACCTTCAATGTGTATATTCTGAAATATTTCACATCATTCACAGGAGTACAGCTTGAATGTTTTGAGCTATTTCCAATAGTTTAAAAGCTCTGTTCCGTCTCGGTAATACAGTTGAGTTCGTTTTGACTCACACTCTGGAAACCCTGAGTGAGGCAGAAAGAGCTGGGCTCGCGTTCTTTCACCAAATTCCTCTTTTCACCCAGCAGTAAGTAGGTGCCCGCGAATTAAAAATGTGTTTTGGGGGTTGCATCCTCGGAGAGGATTAAGGCGGTGTCTGGGATGCTCCCGGCCGCAGGTTCGAATCCTCGTCACGGCCCTTGTGGATTTGTTCATCCTCGGAGAGGTCAGTGATTCAACCTTGAGGGAACCTCGATACAAGTATAACGTATATATCTACACAGGCTGCCTGTTCCTGTCTAAATGAATGAAAGAATCTTACCCCATTTTCCAGCTCTACACTCTTACCTGCCTTTAAAGGGAATTTGAGGATTGACCAATGTTCCGTACGAGGTTGCAACAGTGCTATGATGAACACTGCCACTGGTGTGCCATACTTTATTTTGAAGGTTCTCTTTACCTGCCTTATCACTTTCCTTGTTGATGTAATATGCTATGTCAGATATCTGACTGTCTTGTATCCTGTACTCCTTTTAATGTTTTTGTTTATTAAAAAGCAAAGTAAATTGAGTTTGTTACCTTTGAGCATCATATTTTTTCCGTTAACCAGTGGAAAATCTAATTAACACCATATTTAATAATGAATGAAGTTTCCCCTTAGGCAATTTTCATTCTTATTTTAGTGTCTTCAGCAAAGTAAGACCCGAGACTGACTTATTTTAATATCTATCTTCTATGAACACATGGAAGAGCACGGTGCAAGGACTGTATTTTTGGGGACCGATCTTTGCACCGTACTCAGGCTGGATTTTATTTGGCTTACTGATACTCTTTTTGAAAACTATTAGAATCTTGAAAATCCACATCTCTACATCACCTGCTACTGCCTTTGTTTATGCCAAGAGTTTTTGGTGAAAAATTAACTAGAGTTAAAAGTGTGGACTGTTTGAGAGCTGAGCAAATCTGCTATATTTAAGTGTTTCCTCACTTACCTGTGATGCATACATGCAACTTTGTTTTAATAATAAAGGTATTTAAAATATTTTCCATCTCCTGTGCTCTTACCTCTGTACCATTTTTCCATAGACGCAAAGTTAGGACATCTTTGTCCACATCATCGACAGGGTTGTCTTTTTTACTGAGAGGGAGCAGTTGTAATTGACAAACATATAGTACTCAAGATTTTTCATGGACAGATTCGGCGCTAGAAGCAGCATCACGGGCTGGCCACATGAACGTCGTGGAACACTTGTTGGAATATGGTGCTGATGCTAATTCTTATGGAGGTAAGTACTCTTGAAACCAGATATCTGTAAGCTTCAAAAATTATTTAGGGAATTATATAGGAATTATATAGAGGTGAGCACTGGAGAAAATATGGTGGCTTGTTCAGAGAGGAGACAGTAGTTCCCACCAGGGCGTCACTTGCCGGCCAGTGTAGTCATTCAAGAGCTAAACACATTCATGCAGACACTTCATATCATAATAATACGTAACATTTAGTTATAAAGTCTATTATGCATAGTTATGCCATATTTGTAAATTTTTATAGTATACAAAATGTGCTGGTGGGCCCTAGGGCACAGGCAACTTCGTCTATTGGGTAACGAGGCCGTGGTATATATATATATATATATATATATATATATATATATATATATATATATCTATACCACGGCCGTGGTATATATATATATATATATATATATATATATAATATATATATATATATATAACTTTTTAGACACTCCACCCACCAGGGGACTCGAACACTGGCCAACGAGGTGGCAGTTGCACGCTGTATCCACTACACTATACTTCAAAGCCATAAGAGGGTAGGAATTCTGGGGTATTTAACCAGCCAGAACTCCAATCCTCTCCCAGGCCAACCCGTCCTCGACTCAAGTCCATTACATTCAGCGGTCGACCCCACAGACGCATTCATAAATTTTAACATGCTGTTCATTCAAAACGGGAATTTTCTCAAGTATAAATTAATATTATAATATATTAGCATATTGTGTATATATAGGCATAGGATAGGTTAGGTTAGGTTTTTAGGTTCTGTTGGCGATTATTTGTATTTGTAGTACGTGGGTGAAGCATTTATAGCGTTGTGATTCGAACAAAATTCGTCTGTGAAGCACTTGTTCTGGATATGTTCGAACGTCAGCAGTTGTGAGTCGTGTGTAAACCGCTTTTCATTCATAAACAGGGGGTTTGGCGGGTGGATGGAATCACTTTTGGATCTTTGTTTGGAGGACGGGCTGCCCAGGCAATGAGATAGTGTGAGACCTCTGGTGCTTTTCATTGAACCCTGTTATGTGGGAGAACTCAATGCCAAATGCTTAATGCACAGACTAGCCTATAACCACTAGCTGAAGTTTTATTGACTTTTTAGACACTCCACCCACCCACCTGGTGGGTGGAGTGTCTGAAAAGTTATAAAACTTCAGCTAGTGGTTATAGGCTAGTCTGTGCATATTATGTATATGTATATATATAATATTATCTATATATATATATATATATATATATATATATATATATATATATATATATATATATATATATATATGTCGTACTTAGTAGCCAGAACCACGCACTTCTCAGCCTACTATGCAAGGCCCGATTTGCCTAATAGGCCAAGTTTTCATGAATTAATTGTTTTTCGACTACCTAACCTACCTAACCTAACCTAACCTAACTTTTCGGCTACCTAACCTAACCTAACCTATAAAGATAGGTTAGGTTAGGTTAGGTAGGGTTGGTTAGGTTCGGTCATATATCTACGTTAATTTTAACTCCAATAAAAAAATTGACCTCATACATAATGAAATGGGTAGCTTTATCATTTCATAAGAAAAAAATTAGAGAAAATATATTAATTCAGGAAAACTTGGCTTATTAGGCAAATCGGGCCTTGCATAGTAGGCCAAAAAGTGAGTTCTGGCTACTAGGTACGACATATATATATATATATATATATATATATATATATATATATATATATATATATATATATATATAAACACCATTTTGAGGCAATGGAGTGACTTTAAATCGCGCCCTGTTGACTACCAAACGCCTGCCTTAACTAACTTGGCCACGGTTGTACTAAAGATAACCAACCCAGAAGTCTGCTGAGTTCGGGGTTGGTCACTTGTGGTCAACAGAACATCCCAGAGATCCCCAAGGATATGTTCAACAGTATTCAACACTTTATACATATATGAACAATTGACATATGTTGTGAGGTGTTGCTTATAGCATATACTTGCAATTATTTATCATTTTCAGGGGTGTCACTACAGGTAGCAGCCCTCGCTGGTAACCTGGAAATTGTCAAGACCCTCATACGCCATGGTGCTGATGTTAGTAATGATGATGGTGAGTGACCATGACCATGATGGTGATGATAGTGAGTGACCATGACCATGATGGTGATGATAGTGAGTGCTCGTGGCCATGGTGATGATGATTGTGAGTGTACATGACCATGGTGCTGATGATGGTGAGTGTTCTTGACAATGATGATGTTGGTGAGAGTGTGTGACCATGGTGCTGATGATAGTGAGTGTTCATGACAATGGTGCTAATGATAGTGAGTGTTCATGACATTGGTGCTGATGTTAGTAATGATAATGGTGAGTGACCATGACCATGGTGGTGATTATAGTGAGTGACCATGACCATGATGGTGATGATAGTGAGTGACCATGACCATGATGGTGATGATAGTGAGTGACCATGACCATGATGGTGATGATGGTGAGTGACCATGACCATGATGGTGATGATAGTGAGTGACCATGACCATGATGGTGATGATAGTGAGTGCTCGTGGCCATGGTGATGATGATTGTGAGTGTACATGACCATGGTGCTGATGTTAGTAATGATGATGGTGAGTGACCATGACCATGATGGTGATGATAGTGAGTGACCATGACCATGATGGTGATGATAGTGAGTGCTCGTGGCCATGGTGATGATGATTGTGAGTGTACATGACCATGGTGCTGATGATGGTGAGTGTTCTTGACAATGATGATGTTGGTGAGAGTGTGTGACCATGGTGCTGATGTTAGTAATGATGATGGTGAGTGACCATGACCATGATGGTGATGATAGTGAGTGACCATGACCATGGTGATGATGATTGTGAGTGTACATGACCATGGTGCTGATGATGGTGAGTGTTCTTGACAATGATGATGTTGGTGAGAGTTTGTGACCATGGTGCTGATGATAGTGAGTGTTCATGACAATGGTGCTAATGATAGTGAGTGTTCATGACATTGGTGCTGATGATAGTGAGTGTTCATGACATTGGTGCTGATGATAGTGAGTGTTCATGGCAATGGTGCTAATGATAGTGAGTGTTCATGACATTGGTGCTGATGATAGTGAGTGTTCATGGCAATGGTGCTAATGATAGTGAGTGTTCATGACATTGGTGCTGATGATAGTGAGTGTTCATGGCAATGGTGCTAATGATAGTGAGTGTTCATGACATTGGTGCTAATGATAGTGAGTGTTCATGACAATGGTGCTAATGATAGTGAGTGTTCATGACCATGGTGCAGATGATGGTGAGTGTACTTGTCCATGGTACTCCTCTTAGTGCTGATGATGATGAATGTTCTTTCCATGGTGCTGATGTTAGTGCTGATGATGATGAATGTTCTTTCCATGGTGCTGATGTTAGTGCTGATAATAGTAATGTTCTTCACCACTGTGCTCATGTTAGTGCTGATGATGGTGAGTGTTCTTGAATGTGATGCTGATTTTAGTGCTGATGATGGAGAGTGTTCTTCACCATTGTGCTGATGTTAATGGTGTTGAAAGTGAGTGTTTGTAGAGCTGATGTTCGTGCTGATGATTGTAGTGTTCTTCACCATGGAGCTGATGATTGTGAGTGTTCTTGACCTTGGTGCTGATGTTCGTGCTGATGATTGTAGTGTTCTTCACCATGGAGCTGATGATTGTGAGTGTTCTTGAACATGGTGCTGATGATGGCGGGTGTTCTTGAACAAGGTGCTGATGATGGCAGGTGTTCTTGAACAAGGTGCTGATGATGGTGAGTGTTCTTGACCTTGGTGCTGATTTTAGTGCTGATGATAGTGAGTGTTCGTGACAATAGTGCTGATGATTGTGAATGTTCGTGACCATAGTGCTGATTTTTCTTTTTTGTTTGCAGGGATATTTCTGCACGGGCCCTAAGCCTCTGGCTGGCCCACTAAGTGTTGCTTGTTTCTGTTTTACTTCGGCGGAGTATGAGTATTTATGACTCGTATTGTCGCTTCAGTAAGATTTTTCCCAATATGTTTAACAACTTCTTCTGCTATGTTGAATCTAAGAAGAAATCTGAATGGGTTTGTAACTGTGCAAATGGGGCTGTTGATGGTGAGTTCTCTTGACAAAGCTGCTGATGATAGCGAGTGTTCGTAACTATGGAGAGGATGTTAGTGCTGATAATGGAGAGAAATTCATGTTTAAATTCTTCCTTCGTGGCACTTACATTGCCATATATATAAATATGACAGTGTCAAATATATAAATATGATATATATATATATATATATATATATATATATATATATATATATATATATATATATATATATATATATATATATATATATATATATATATATATATATATATATATATATATATATATATATATATATTGTGACGGTGTTCCCCCCCTTCTAATTCTCCCACGCCTGCTGTAAGAGTCATGTCCACTATTCCCGAGCGTTCTCTACATTGCAGGCATCAATTGAACATATGTGGGAGAGAACAGTATTCTCGAAGAGCCGAGAAATTTGCGAAAATAGAACATTTTGGCCTGTGGGATAGGCCCTTTAGGGAGCCAATATGGCGCTGGCGAGTCTGTTCTCCCGCCAAAACTGTGTGACGTCAGTGGCGCCAGATTGGTCACCGTCAGCGACGTGGCACTGGGAGCCAATGAAAACCAACTTTGGGAAAAGTGACGTCACATAGGCATGGGGGTCCGCCGTGTTGGCGCCGTGGCGATATCAGTCTTTCACGACACGTCCGAGAGGTAGGACGCGCGATCGGTCATCCTGTCAGAGTGACGGATTTACCGAACTCCGGTGGATGTAAGCGTCTCCAGTTGTTGGCACGCACTCTGTGAGGTCTTCCTGCAACCCAGATGTGGCTCAGATAAGGAATTGACAGAATATTGAGCAACAAGTGCTCAGGGACAGGTGCGTTGCAAGAAGTGGGCCGGGCATCGACGTGTGTCGTCGTTGGCAGTTCACCAGTATAAGAGACAGCTTAGTGGCCGGGCCACCCACCGTGAGTGAACCGGGTTGACAGCCTTGTCAACCAGGTTGAACGTGTGATCGACGATCCTGTCAAGTTTGACAGTAACCCCACCTTCGTGGAACCCTACGAGTCAACAGTTGGATGCAAGCACGTCGAGAAGTCTTCCCAAATACCTAGCGATATATCTAGACGACGAGGGAATTGACAGTGTTGTGAGCTTCAAGTGCTCTGAAGTCGGGTGCTGTGCGTGTGGAGCTTAAGCAGTATCGTCTGGGACGGCTGATAACTTCACAGTGACTTCGTAGTGGTGAGAGGCAGTTCCTCTGGGAGTACAGTGACAAGGACTAATTGGGAAACGTGCGACGACCGCCGAGACGTAGGCTGGCTGCCGTAGTTGGGAGGAAAGTTGACGGCCAGGAGACCGACTTCAACCCTGCGACGTACTGTAGAGGAAGGAGCACGGACCTGCTGTGTACAGAAGCGGCGAGACGCGACATCCTAAGGCGTGGGCTTGTGTTTCTGGATGGTGAACGAGGCGAGAGCCTGGACCAGGAGCTACAACCCAACTGTCATCCTAGGATAGGTGAAGTAGGTGTTTACAGTTACCCTCCCATTTCCCCTTTAGTTAGCTATATATTTTCTTGTCAGGATATTTTATATGTCGTGAGCAAGTCTCACTTGAGTCTAAGTCACAGAGAGCACAGTATGTGGTGAGCCTGCCCAGAGCGCTCACAGTATCAGTTTACATATATATCTATGTGTGGGTGTGTGCAAGCACCAAGATTCATCAGAGAATTTACTGTGACTATTATTAATTTCCAGTGAGTATTATTATTATATATATTGGTAGTAAACCAGATATTGGTGTGTTGATCTCTATAATCTATTGATATAAATGCCTGTGGATTGATCTCTATAATCTATTGATATAAATGCCTGTGGATTGATCTCTATAATCTATTGATATAAATGCCTGTGGATTGATCTCTATAATCTATTGATATAAATGCCTGTGTATTGATCTTCATGATTTATATATATATATGCCTGAAATTTGATTACTGATTTATATATGACATGACTGTGTACTGAATAATATCATATACGTGAAGTGATTGTCAGTGATATCTCTGTGAGAGAAAGTATAGATATAAAGAAAAGTTCAGTGATCAAGCGAGTGCATTCACAGTAAATATTATTAAGAATAGAGTAATCTTTTGGTACGGTGGAAAGTCACTGTGAGAGTATTGTAAATAAGATGTTGATCGTGAGGCCAGTGAGATCATAAGTAAGCCATGTGAACGTTGAATAGTGTTTTGGAAAAAGTTAAATAAACGGGGATCGTGACAGAATTAGAAAACAAGTACTAGTCTGTTCCCACGATCGCGAGGGTCCCGGTCAGCTGACATCTGACAGGAGACGCGTGGCGCTGCCGATGTTACCATATCGGTGCGCTCTAGAATATTATGCTATGAATGGAGCAATTGTCATATATTTTTCCTGATACATTGATGCATATATATTTCTCGTTGTCTTTTAAGTAAAATACCAAAACTCTTTGGTGTTTGATATCATCCCCTTTATTTATCTTGTGACCGTGTAATGATGTAAAGCAGAGTGACCTGCCTGATACCATATTACTGGAATTTGCTCTTGCCACAATTACACCTGACCACTGCGGTGTTACTGGCCACCTAAAAAAAAACAGTTGGCGACCTTAAAGGCTGTGTAAGAGTTCGGTGTCGGGGCGGGCCACAGATTGAGGGAACGATCTGTGCCCCCACTCATCTTGCAATTTTAAGGCCGATTGTGAGACCGACTGGGGTACTCTCCGAGGCAAGCAGTGGAGCCTAGAGGATCGAGGGAAGACCCGCCGAACGACGGTGAGTAAGGGTTATTGTCGGAGCAACCACCTGGAAAGGAGATCCGGTCTACCTTTGCTTTAACCCTTCACTAACGAGAACACCGTGAAACCCAGACAATATATATATATATATATATATATATATATATATATATATATATATATATATATATATATATATATATATATATATATATATATTGGTAGCAGTCTTTCCTGTAGACATATATTATTAAATATGACCGAAAAAGAAAGATTAATAATTCTAACACGAATTTTCTCAAAATTTCTTATATTCTTTTTCACTGTTGATGGTAACTGAAAAATCAATTCTCCAAAGTTCATTTTTTTTCTAGTCTGACGCGACCCTTGAGCGCGTTTCGTAAAACTTATTACATTTTCAAAGACTTTAGTTTTCACACACACAACAACTATAACTGAACAGTTTAAACAGCTTTTCTTTTTTATACCTGCATTTGAGTGAGGTGACATGTTACAATGGTTTGGGATGTGGTGAGAACAAACTTTCAACACAACACAGAACACGAAACAATGGGTATAAGCTAAAGGGAAGAATAGATCTGTAACTGCAGACGGCCTATTGGCCTATATTTCTTGATGCTTCTATATTGGAGCGGAGTCTTGAAGTGGGTAGAATATAATTGTGCGTTAATTGGCTGTTGATTGCTGGTGTTGACTTCTTAATGTGTAGTGCCTCGCAGATATCTAGCCACCTGCTATCGTTGTATCTATCGATGATTTCCGTGTTTTTTGTTAAGACTTCTCTGGTGATGGTCTGGTTGTGGGAAGAGATTATATGTTCCTTGATACAGCCCTGTTGCTTATGCAACGTTAATCACCTGGAAAGAGATGTTGTCTTGCCTATATACTGAGTTCTTTGGGGCTTACAGTCCCCAAGTGGGCATTTGAAGGCATAGACGACATTGGTCTCTTTCAAAGCGTTTTGCTTTGTGTCTTGAGAGTTTCTCATGGGTAGGTTGGCAGTTTTCCTGGTTTTATAGTAAATCGTCAATTGTATCTTCTGATTTTTGTCTGTAGGGATAACGTTTCTATTAACAATATCTTTCAGAACCTTTTCCTCCGTTTTATGGGCTGTGGAAAAGAAGTTCCTGTAAAATAGTCTAATAGGGGGTACAGGTGTTGTGTTAGTTGTCTCTTCAGAGGTTGCAAGGCGTTTCACCTTCCTTCTTATGATGTCTTCAACGAAACCATTGGAGAAGCCGTTGTTGACTAAGACCTGCCTTGAAACCGGCCATATACTGCAGGTATGTTGACGACATTTTTACACAGGTACTCGATGTCAGACATCTGCAAGTGCTGAAGGAAGCATTTGAGCAGAATTCTGTGTTGCGTTTCACTTACGAGATGGAGAAGGATGGGAAACTACCCTTTCTAGATGTAACAGTCATGGAAAGGAGTGGAGGTTTCCACACTACAGTCTACACTAAGGAAACAAACATAGGAATGTGCCTCAATGCCAACAGTGACTGCCCAGACAGGTACAAGGGGAGTGTTGTTAACGCTTATGTCGACCATGCTCTCAGCCACAGCTCAGGATGGAAGCAAGTCGATGAAGAACTCTGTAGGATAAGGCAGATCTTAGTCAACAACGGAAAGCGCGAAAGTGCCGGCGGGGAAGTGGTTCATATAGCTCGGCTATCACTTCCTTATGTCCGGTCGTGATGGTCAAGTGGTTTAAGGCGTCCCTGTACATACCAGTTGTGTTGCTCCTGGGAGTATGGTTCGAGTCACTTCTGGGTGTGAGTTTTCAGTTGTATCTAGTCCTGGGGACCATTCAGGCTTGGTTGCATATATATATATATATATATATATCAGTGTCGCGATCCAGAGGGGGAATGCTCGCTGCATCCTTGGTTCCTGCCCGACGTCGGAGGAGTTCGAGTAAATCTACAGCCTCTAGGAAGCGAACTTTTTTTTGTGTGTCCTCTTAATGTTCATTTTTTGTAGACAATCAGATATGTAACTGTATACCTTGCATAATAAAGTGTACGCCATAAAAAAGGGGGGTGGTAGGAGAAGCGAACACTCTTATGTATTCAGATTTAAATGGCAAGTTTTTTTAAAAGTAACCAATAGGAAGCAATTTATTGAAACATAAAGAAAATCACTCGGCCTATTAGGCAAATCGGGCCTTGCATAGTAGGCCAAGAATGATTGGGTACTAGGTACAACAATATATATATATATATATATATATATAGTATAATATATATATAGATATATATATATATTATATATATATATATATATAATTATATATATATATATATATATATATATATCTATATACCTCTATATTTATATATATCTATATATCTCTATATATACTATTATATATATATATCTATCTGGAGAGGAGAGAGAGAGAGACCCACAGCCTCAGAGAAGGGAACACACAGCATTCAGGGA
>WNGS01000031.1:157216-167233 GCA_020271785.1 Procambarus virginalis
TCTCTTCTCTTCTTCTCTTTACTTAGATTTCACGTGGCAGGTTCTTGATGACCTCCATGGCATGATCATTTCCCCATCCTTGTTTCCTTTTTCTCTTTTTCCCGCCCTCCCTCTCTTCCTAGGTGGCAGTTTGCTAAAGCGGACTGGAACCTATTTACCCTCAGTGCTGCTCTCTCTGACCTCTCCCTTCTGCCTCTCCCTCGCGCTCTCCTCCTTTTTCATGACACTGTCTTCGACGCTGCCCTCCGCTCTATTCCTCGCTCTTCCTCTCGGGGTCCACGGAAGTGCGTTCCCTGGTGGAATGCGGACTGTGCTCGGGCTGTCCGCTGTAAGCGTGCAGCCTGGAAGAGGCACCGCCGTCGGCAGACGACCGATTCTTTTCTTTTCTTTCGGAAAGCGAGTGCGGTGCCCGTAGGGCCATCCGTACGGCTAAACGTGAATGTTGGCTTCTTATGTCTCCACAATTACGTCCGAAACTCCCCTGCCACAGATCTGGAAGCGTATCCGCAATAGCGGGTAAGTTCGTTCCCGATGTTTCCCCGGTCCTTCACCTCCGTGGTACTCTTGTGGCGGACCCGTTGCAGGTCGCTACCGAACTGGGTTCCCACTTTTCTTCTTTAGCTCTGGTCTTCATCTTCCCAATCTTTCCTTCTTCGTAAACCTGTCCTTGAGTCTCGTCCTTTAGATTTCTGCACTCGTCTTCGACTTTCCTATAACGATCCCTTCTCTCTCTCTGAACTTCGTTCTGCCCTGGCCCTCTGCGGTTCTACGGCGGCGGGCTCCGATGGTATTCATTATGAGATGCTTCGCCATCTCCCTCCGTGCACGTCTCAGTATTTACTGAGTCTGTATAATCGGATCTGGGAGTCGTCGTCAGTCCCTGAGGACTGGCTCGATGCCGTTGTCCTCCCTGTTCGCAAACCAGGGTCTCTGGGAACTTCCCCTAAGGACTTTCGCCCTATTGCCCTCACAAGTTTGTCTGCAAACTCTTTGAACGTATGGTTAACGTTCGTCTGATGTGGTTCCTGGAACACCATCACCTCCTCTCCCCTTCTCAATTTGGTTTCCGCAAGTGCCGCAGCACGACAGATGTCCTGGTGAACTTGGAGGTCTATATTCGTACTGCTTTTGCTGCGAGGACCTCCGTTGTTGCCGTCCTTTTTGACCTGGAAAAGGCTTACGACACCACTTGGCGATATCATATTCTATCCCAGCTTCATTCTTTTGGCCTTCGTGGTCATCTCCCTCTCTTTCTCCGCAGCTTCCTCTCTCGTCGTTCCTTTCGGGTGCGCCTTGGTACCGCTCTCTCTGCCTCTTTTCAGCAATACGAAGGTGTGCCCAGGGTAGTGTTCTGAGCACTACTCTTTTCTGGTTGCCCTCAATGGTCTTCTTTCCTCTCTTCCTTCAGTGTCTTCTCCGCTCTCTATGTCGATGATCTTACCCTTTGCTGTCAGGGTGATGATTCGCCTCTCCTTCAGCGCCGGCTTCAACTTGCGATTGATGCCGTGTCGTCTTGGGCCACCGATCATGGCTTCAAGTTCTCTACTTCTAAGACTTGTGCCATGTCTTTTACTCGGAAACGGGTCGTTCTTCGTCCCTCTTTGTCACTTTATGGTCATCCCCTTGAGTACAAAGATTCCGCGAAGCTTTTGGGGTTATCCTTGACACTCGTTTGTCTTGGTCTCCCCATATCTCTTACCTCCGTGTTGAGTGCTCTAAGGCCCTTACCCTCCTTCGAGTATTGTCCCATACTTCTTGGGGAGCGGATAGGCGCACTCTCCTTGCTTTGCATTCCTCTCTCGTCCTGTCTAAGCTCGATTATGGTTGCCTGCTTACTCTTCTGCTTCTCCTTCTGCTCTTCGCCGTCTTGATGCTTTGCACCATACTGGCTGCGCCTCAGTTCTGGTGCCTTTCGTTCGACTCCCGTCCTTAGCTTGTATGTTGACACTGGCTTCCTGTCTCTCCAGGACCGCCGTGATCGCTACTGTCTTCGCTATCTTGCGCGGTCCTTACAACATCCTTCCTCTCGCCTCTGTCGTGCTTTAACTTTTACCCCTCCTGCGGTTCCTGTTCCTCTTCACCACCTCCCTCTTTCTGTCCGGTTATCTCGCTTACAGGATTCTCTTTCCGTTCGTGTTTCTAATGTTTCTCCTCGTGTTGTTCCTTCTTTGCCCCGTGGAGAGTCCCCCTTCCGCAGTTTTGTACATCCTTGACCCGCGTCACTAAAGCTTTTACCCCTCCTACGGTTCTAAAATGCCTTTTCCTAGAGCTCTTTTCTTCTCACTCCCGCTCCGTTTCTGTCTTCACCGATGGGTCTAAGTCTGCGGACGGTGTTGGCTACTCTGTTGTTTTTCCTGTTCGCACTTATATGTGTCGCTTACCTCCGGAGACTAGCATCTTTACAGCGGAGCTTTATGCTATTCTCTATGCTCTTCGTCTCCTGCTTTCTCGTTGTCAGTCTTCCTTTGTGGTTGTTGTTGACTCTCGTATGCCCTCATGGCTCTCGGGTCCTTTAATCTGGTTCATCCAGTAGTTGTCGAGATCCAGGTTGGCTGTTTCTTGTTCACAGTAAGTTTAAGTCAGTTGAGTGTTGTTGGGTTCCCAGCCATATTGGTGTGTCGTTAAATGAGCGTGCGGATGCTGCCGCTCTTGTCCCATCTCTCATAAAGGTATTCCATATTCCGACTTTTACCCGGTTATCCATTCCTCCATCTTTACCCGTTGGCAGGCTTCTTGGTTGCCTGTTACTGGTAACAAACTCCGTACTCTTAATGTTGTGTTTCCTCGTGGCCATCCTCCTATCACCGTAACCGGCGATGGGAAACTGGTCTGGCGAGGTTGCGTATCGGCCATACTCGCTTAACCCATGGTCACTTGATGGAGCGCCGCCCTGCTCCTTATTGTCCTAATTGCATTGTCCCTCTTACGGCCGTGCATGTCCTTCTTGAATGTCCTGACTTCCGGGACGAGCGTGTGTCTTGCTTTCCGACCACCCCTCGCGGTCACCTGTCCCTCGATAGAATTCTTTGTGACTCGGATACTTTTGATATCGTTCGCCTTATGCGTTTTGTTCTCGTATTTGCATCGTTGGTGATATTTAGCGCCCTCTGATTATTCCACACATTTGATGGTGCTACATAGCCTTTCCGGTTTGGTGCCTTCTTTTGATAATTACTTACTTACTTCTCTATCAGCTATCTCACCCTGTCAGAGTAAAGGAGACAAATGTATGTGAATGCATGTGTATGTGTATATATGTATGTATATATGTATATGCACGTATGTGTGTGTATGTATGTATATGTATGTGTATAAAGTATATATGGAAGCTGATCAGAATTACATTTACCTTTGTAAATGCACATTAATGACGCTATGTAAAAGACACATCGAACACTTTATGTAGGGCATACGTAAATCTGTGTATCTATGTATTTACGTATGTAGGTTAGCTTAGCATTTTAAAAGCACGGAATCACCTTCTGTGGTTGATTGTTCAATAAGCCCCTGAACAATGTTTAACACATCTTTAATCCTGTCCATGGAGGACAGAAGAAAATGTATATATGCTAATTAGCATTGTAAATGTGTGGCCACGTCTGTGGTAAAAAATAATAATAATAAAAAAAAAACTCCCAACACTGCCACACACCACCACTCCCAACACTGCCACACACCACCACTTCCAGCACTGCCACACACCACCACTCCCAACACTACCACACACCACCACTTCCAACACTGCCACACACCACCACTCCCAACACTACCACACACCACCACTCCCAACACTACCACACACCAACACTCCCAACACTACTTCACACCACCACTCCCAACACTGCCACAGACCATCACTCCCAACACTGCCACACACCATCACTCCCAACACTACCAAATCAACACTCCCAACACTGCTACACACTACCACTCCTAACACTACCACACACCACCACTCCCAACACTGTCACACACCAGTGTTGGGAGTGATAAGAATTGTAGAAATCTCGCACAAAAATGACTGCAAATTTTAAAATACATGGAAGATTAAAGTAAAAATATTTATGATAAAATGTAGCAGTAATTAAGGACTGTTCCGGAAGATTTTTCGACTTGTTTGCGGTAGTGCAGCAGCAGCAGCAGCAGCAGCAGAAGGCGGAGCTTCACCAGCAGTAGCAGGAGGTTGAGGTTAAGCAACAGCAGCAGCTGTAGCAATATTAACAGTAGTTGCAGCAGTAGCAACAGTAGCAGTAGCAGCAGCAGTAGCAACTGCAATAGTAGCAACAGTAGCAGTAGTAGCAGCAGTAGGAACTGCAGCAGTAGCAGCAGCAGTAACAACTTCAGCAGTAGCAACAGTAGCAATAGCAGTAGCAACTGCAGCAGTTGCAACAGTAGCAGAAGCAGCAGCAGTAGCAACAGTAGCAGTAGCAGCAGCAGTAGCAACAGTAGCAGTAGCAGCAGCAGTAGCAACAGTAGCAGTAGCAGCAGCAGTAGCAACAGTAGCAGTAGCAGCAGCAGTAGCAACAGTAGCAGTAGCAGCAGCAGTAGCAACAGTAGCAGTAGCAGCAGCAGTAGCAACAGTAGCAGTAGCAGCAGCAGTAGCAACAGTAGCAGTAGCAGCAGCAGTAGCAACAGTAGCAGTAGCAGCAGCAGTAGCAACAGTAGCAGTAGCAGCAGCAGTAGCAACAGTAGCAGTAGCAGCAGCAGTAGCAACAGTAGCAGTAGCAGCAGCAGTAGCAACAGTAGCAGTAGCAGCAGCAGTAGCAACAGTAGCAGTAGCAGCAGTAGTAGCAACAGTAGCAGTAGCAGCAGCAGTAGCAACAGTAGCAGTAGCAGCAGCAGTAGCAACAGTAGCAGTAGCAGCAGCAGTAGCAACAGTAGCAGTAGCAGCAGCAGTAGCAACAGTAGCAGTAGCAGCAGCAGTAGCAACAGTAGCAGTAGCAGCAGCAGTAGCAACAGTAGCAGTAGCAGCAGTAGTAGCAACAGTAGCAGTAGCAGCAGCAGTAGCAACAGTAGCAGTAGCAGCAGCAGTAGCAACAGTAGCAGTAGCAGCAGCAGTAGCAACAGTAGCAGTAGCAGCAGCAGTAGCAACAGTAGCAGTAGCAGCAGCAGTAGCAACAGTAGCAGTAGCAGCAGCAGTAGCAACAGTTGCAGTAGCAGCAGCAGTAGCAACAGTAGCCGTAGCAGCAGTAGTAGCAACAGTAGCAGTAGCTGCAGCAGTAGCAAAAGTAGCAGTAGCAGCAGTAGCAACAGTAGCCGTAGCAGCAGCAGTAGTAGCAACAGTTGCAGTGGCAGCAGCAGCAGCAGTTTTCAAGCGGGAGATGAGTGCAGGCATCACCCGCAGCTTCCTTAACAAAATGTGTATCATTATATCAGGTTAATAATTTATCTTCCCCACAGATGAGTTGCTTGCTGAGTGGCCGCCGGAAGGGTGAGAAGTCAGCACAACAAGGACACAAGCACCAGGACAGTCAGCACCGTTTGGTAACGAAGGAGAAGTCAGCACAACAAGGACACAAGCACCAGGACAGTCAGCACCGTGTGGTGACGATGGAGAAGTCAGCACAACAAGGACACAAGCACCAGGACAGTCAGCACCGTGTGGTGACGAAGAAGAAGTCAGCACAACAAGGACACAAGCACCAGGACAGTCAGCACCGTGTGGTGACGATGGAGAAGTCAGCACAACAAGGACACAAGCACCAGGACAGTCAGCACCGTGTGGTGACGAAGAAGAAGTCAGCACAACAAGGACACAAGCACCAGGACAGTCAGCACCGTGTGGTGACGATGGAGAAGTCAGCACAACAAGGACACAAGCACCAGGACAGTCAGCACCGTGTGGTGACGAAGAAGAAGTCAGCACAACAAGGACACAAGCACCAGGACAGTGCCGTGTTGTGGGTGTTGTTTATAATGGTCACTACTGTGCCCTCTGCTCTAACACTCCCGCACCCCGCTCCTGCTATCTCATTTCCTGCTTACCCAGCACGTCCTTACCCAACACCACCTTACCTAACACCAGCTTACCCAACACCACCTTACCTAACACCAGCTTACCCAACACCACCTTACCTAACACCAGCTTATCCAGCACGTCCTTACCCAACACCACCTTACCTAACACCTGGTACCCAAGCACAGGTTTACCCAGCGCCTACCCACTCAGCACCACATCAAGCATCAGATGACAAGACATCTCCTGTTTCGGCATCTGTTGATAACGCACCTGCTAGCCGGCTACCTGTTGATAACGCACCTGCTAGCCGGCTACCTGTTGATGACGCACCTGCTAGCCGGCTACCTGTTGATGACGCACCTGCTAGCTGGCTACCTGTTGATAACGCAACTGCTAGCCGGCTACCTGTTGATAACGCACCTGCTAGCCGGCTACCTGTTGATAACGCACCTGCTAGCCGGCTACCAGTTGATGACGCACCTGCTAGCTGGCTACCTGTTGATAACGCACCTGCTAGCCGGCTACCTGCTGATGACGCACCTGCTAGCCGGCTACTTGTTGACCAGAGATACACAGGTATTTGATGGTTAATATATTATCAGAATCCATAGCACTGAAGTACCTCACACACACACACACACACACACTGGTGGTGGCGCTGATGGCTGAATGGACAGCACGCTGGATACGTAGTCCTGTGGTCCGGGATTCGATTGCCGGCGGTAACAGATAGGCAGAGTTTTTCACCCTGAGGCTCCTGTTACCTAGCAGTAAATAGGTAACTGGGAGTTACAGCTGTTATGGGCTGCTTACCGGGGATGTGTGTGTGTGTGTGTGTGTGCGTGTGTGTGTACTCACCTATATGTACTCACCTATATGTACTCACCTATATGTGTCTGCAGGATCGAGCATTGACTCTTGGATCCCGCCTTTCGAGCATCAGTTGTTTACAGCAATGACTCCTGTCCCATTTCCCTATCATACCTGGTTTTAAAATTATGAATAGTATTTGCTTCCACAACCTGTTCCTTAAGTGCATTCCATTTTCCCACTACTCTCACGCTAAAAGAAAACTTCCTAAAATCTCTGTGACTCATCTCAGTTTCCAACTTCCATCCATGTCCCCTCGTTCTGTTACTATTCCGTGTGAACATTTCGTCTATGTCCACTCTGTCAATCCCTCTGAGTATTTTATACGTTCCTATCATGTCCCCCTCCATCCCGTCCTCGCAAATTCGTACAGTCAATATTGACTTATTAAATAAGTGCATAGGTGACATACTTAACATAATAGTTTCCCTTGAAAATCTTCATAGAAAACACCGACCTTACCTAACCTACTAAGTATGTTAAGATAAGCATCTTATTGCTTCGTAATTACAATTATTACCTAACCTATACCTATAATAGGTTAAGTAACAATTGTAATTACGAAGCTGTAAGATGCTTATTTTAACATACTAAGTAGGTTAGGTAAGGTCGGTTTTCTATGAAGATTTTCAAGGGAAACTATTATGTTTAGTATGTCACCTATGCAGGTAACTAATAAGGCAATATTGACTATACGAATTTGCGAGGACGGGTTGCCCCTTCTCCCTTCTTCTTTCTAGTGTCGTAAGGCACAGTTCCTCAGGCGCTCCTCATACCCCATCCCTCGTAGCTCTGGGACGAGTCTCGTTTCAAACCTCTGAACCTTTTCCAGTTTCATTATATGCTTCTTCAGATGGGGACTCCATGATGAGGCGGCATACTCTAAGACTGGCCTCACGTAGGCAGTGTAAAGAGCCCTAAATGCCTCCTTACTTAGGTTTCTGAATGATGTTCTAACTTTTGCCAGTGTTGAGTCGCTTCTGTCGTTATCCTATTTATATGTGCCCCAGGAGATAGATTAGGTGTTACGTCCACACCCAGGTCTCTTTCGCGCGTCGTCACAGGTAGGCTGTTCCCCTTCATTGTGTACTGTCCCTTTGGTCTCCTATCTCCTAGTCCCATTTCCATAACTTTACATTTGTTCGTGTTGAATTCCAGTAGCCATTTCTCTGACCATCTCTGCAACCTGTTCAGGTCCTCTTGGAGGATCCTGCAATCCTCATCTGTCACAACTCTTCTCATCAACTTTGCATCATCCGCAAACATCGACATGTAGGATTCTACACCCGTGAACATGTCGTTAACATATAAAAGAAATAGAATTGGTCCCAGCACCGATCCTTGTGGTACTCCACTTGTTACTGTTCGCCAGTCTGACTTCTCGCCCCTTACCGTAACTCGTCGGCTCCTTCCTGTTAGGTAGTTCCTTATTAATGCTAGGACCTTTCCCCTATCCCCGCCTGCCTCTCGAGTTTGAACAGCAGTCTCATGTGCGGTACTGTATAAAAGGCTTTTTGGCAGTCCAGAAATATGCAGTCTGCCCAACCATCTCTGTCCTGTCTTATCCTCGTTATTTTATCATAGAATTCCAGAAGGTTTGTTAGGCACGATTTCCCTGTCCAGAACCCATGTTGATGCTTGTTCACAAACCTAATGTTCTCCAGGTGTGCAACCAGTCGTAGCCTAATTTTTCTTTCGAGTATTTTACAGGGGATGCTTGTCTGTGATACAGGTCTATAGTTAAGTGCCTCCTCCCTATCGCCTTTCTTGAAGATCGGCACGACATTTGCCTTCTTCCAGCAACTGGGCAATTCTCCCGACATAAGTGACTCATTAAAGATCATTGCCAGAGGCACGCTGAGGGCCTGCGCTGCTTCTTTTAGTATCCACGGTGACACTTTGTCTGGTCCTACTGCTTTAGATGCATCTAGAGTTGTCAACTGTTTCATTACCTCCTCTACTGTCACCTCTATATCTGATAGTCTTTCATCTAGGGTAACCCCTTCCAACAATGGGATCTGCTCAGGCTCGGTAGTGAACACTCCATGGAAACTGGCATTCAGTGCCTCACAGATTTCCTTGTTACTTTCAATATATGCCCCTCTGCCTTCCTTAGTCTTGTCACTTGGTCGTTCACTGACATTTTTCTTCTTATATGACTGTGTAGTAGCTTAGGTTGTTTTTTCGCTTTGATTGCAATATCGTTCTCATAGTCCCTTTCCGATGTTCGTCTTATGTTAATGTAATCGTTCCTAGCTCTGTTGCATCTGATCCTGTTGTCCTCTGTCCTTTGTCTTCTGTACTTCCTCCACTTCCGCCTGCTGGCCATTTTTGCTTCCTGACACTGTTTATTAAACCATGGGTTATTATATTCCTTCTTATTTTTTCCCTTTACTGTTGGTATAAATCTCTCTTCGGCCTCTTGGCATTTCTGTATGACTAGGTCCATCATATCTTGGACTGTCTTTCCTCTAATTTTTCCTCCCACTGCACTTCTCCAGATAGTCCCTTATCCTCCCATAGTCCCCTTTCCTGTAGTCAACTCTCCTTTCCCAGATCTCTTGTCCCATGGTCACAAGTTTAAATTCCATCATGTAGTCAAGACTAGGACACAATGGTCACTGGCCCATTGAGGTATTTCATGCTCCAAATTCTCGATATCTTCTACGTTCTGGGTGAAAATCAGGTCTAATAGGCTCGGTGCATCTCCTCCTATTTCCCTTGTGTCTTCCTTCACATGCTGTGTTAGGAAATTCCTGTCAATAACATCTACTAATTTTGCTCGACACGTTTCGTCCCCTCCATGGGGATTCCTTGATTCCCAATTTATCTCTCCTGATTTAGGTCCCCCATGATCAGCAGCTTCGCTCTCATTCTGTGGGCTAGTGTTGCTGCCTTCTGCAGTTCATCTATGCATGCCTTGTTGTTGTCATCATACTCCTGTCTGGGTCTTTTACTGTTTGGTGGGGGATTGTAGATTACCAAGATCACAATCTTCCTTCCATCTACTGTCAGAGTTCCATGTATGAAGCTTGTGCACTCATTGGTAACCCGATTTCCCAGGTCTTCAAACTTCCATTTCTGCTTTATTAGGAGTGCCACTCCCCCTCCCTGTCTCTGTGTCCTCTCTTTTCTTATCACCTGGTACCCTTCAGGAAAGATTGCATCTGAGATCATGTCATTAATTT
>WNGS01000034.1:13161-32807 GCA_020271785.1 Procambarus virginalis
ACAGCCCTCAGTGCGTCACAGCCCTCAGTGCGTCACAGCCCTCAGTGCGTCACAGCCCTCAGTGCGTCACAACCCTCAGTGCGTCACAGCCCTCAGTACGTCACAGCCCTCAGTGCGTCACAGCCCTCAGTGCGTCACAGCCCTCAGTGCGTCACAGCCCTCAGTGCGTCACAGCCCTCTGTGCGTCACAGCCCTCAGTGCGTCACAGCCCTCAGTGCGTCACAGCCCTCTGTGCGTCACAGTCCTCAGTGCGTCACAGCCCTCAGTGCGTCACAGTCCTCAGTGCGTCACAGCCTCTGTGCGTCACAGCCCTCTGTGCGTCACAGCCCTCAGTGCGTCACAGCCCTCTGTGCGTCACAGCCCTCTGTGCGTCACAGCCCTCTGTGCGTCACAGCCCTCAGTGCGTCACAGCCCTCAGTGCATCAGCCCTCAGTGCGTCACAGCCCTCAGTGCGTCACAGTCTCACCTGCGTGCATCACAGCCCTCAGTGCGTCACAGCCCTCTGTGCGTCACAGCCCTCTGTGCGTCACAGCCCTCAGTGCGTCACAGCCCTCTGTGCGTCACAGTCCTCTGTGCGTCACAGCCCTCAGTGCGTCACAGCCCTCAGTGCGTCACAGCCCTCAGTGCGTCACAGCCCTCAGTGCGTCACAGCCCTCAGTGCGTCACAGCCCTCAGTGCGTCACAGCCCTCAGTGCGTCACAGCCCTCCGTGCGTCACAGCCTCAGTGCGTCACAGCCTCAGTGCGTCACAGTCCTGTGCGTCACAGCCCTCTGTGCGTCACAGTTCTCTGTGCGTCACAGTCCTCTGTGCGTCAAAGTCCTCTGTGCGTCACAGTCCTCTGTGCGTCACAGCCCTCCGTGCGTCACAGCCCTTCGTGCGTCACAGCCCTCCGTGCTTCACAGTCCTATGCGTCACAGTCCTCTTGCGTCACAGTCCTCAGTGCGTCACAGTCCTCGTGCGTCACAGTTCTCTGTGCGTCACAGCCTTCAGTCCGTCACAATCCTCTGTGCGTCACAGTTCTCTGTGCGTCACAGCCCTACGTGCGTCACAGTCCTACGCGCGTCACAGCCCTCAGTGAGTCACATCCCCTCTGTGCGTCACAGCCCTCTGTGCGTCACAGCCCTCTGTGCGTCACAGCCCTCAGTGCGTCACAGGCTCTGTGCGTCACAGCTTTCAGTGCGTCACAGCCCTCCGTGCGTCACAGCCATCAGTGCTTCACAGCTTTCAGTGCGTCACAAAGCCCTCTGTGCGTCACAGTCCTCAGTGCGTCACAGTCTTCAGTGCGTCACAGCCCTCAGTGCGTCACTGTCCTCAGTGCGTCACTGTCCTCAGTGCGTCACAGCCCTCTGTGCGTCACAGCCCTCTGTGCGTCACAGTCCTCAGTGCGTCACAGTCTCAGTGCGTCACAGCCCTCAGTGCGTCACAGCCCTCAGTGCGTCACAGCCCACTGTGCGTCACAGCCCTCTTTGCGTCACAGCCCTCAGTGCGTCACAACCCTCAGTGTCACAGCCCTCAGTGCGTCACAGCCCTCAGTGCGTCACAGCCCTCAGTGCGTCACAGCCCTCAGTGCGTCACAGCCATCAGTGCGTCAAAGCCCTCAGTGCGTCACAAGCCTCAGTGCGTCACAGCCCTCAGTGCGTCACAGCCCTCAGTGCGTCACAGCCCTCAGTGCGTCACAGCCCTCAGTGCGTCACAGCCCTCAGTGCGTCACAGCCCTCAGTGCGTCACAGCCCTCAGTGCGTCACAGCCCTCAGTGCGTCACAGCCTCAGTGCATCACAGCCCTCAGTGCGTCACAGCCCTCAGTTGTCACAGCCCTCAGCGCGTCACAGCTCTGTGCGTCACAGACCTTTGTGCGTCACAGCCCTCAATGCGTCACACAGCCTCTGTGCGTCACAGCCTCAGTGCGTCACAGCCCTCAGTACGTCACAGCCCTCAGTGCGTCACAGCCCTCAGTGCGTCACAACCCTCAGTGCGTCACAGCCCTCAGTACGTCACAGCCCTCAGTGCGTCACAGCCCTATGTGCGTCACAGCCCTCAGTGCGTCACAGCCCTCTTGTGCCTCACAGTCTCAGTGCGTCACAGCCTCAGTGCGTCACAGCCCTCAGTGCGTCACAGCCCTCAGTGCGTCACAACCTCAGTGCGTCACAGCCCTCAGTGCGTCAAAGCCCTCAGTGCGTCACAGCCCTCAGTGCGTCACAGCCTCAGTGCGTCACAGCCATCAGTGCGTCACAGCCCTCTGTGCGTCACAGCCCTCTGTGCGTCACAGCCCTCAGTGCGTCACAGCCTCTGTGCGTCACAGCCTCAGTGCGTCACAGCCCTCAGTACGTCACAGCCCTCAGTGCGTCACACCCTCAGTGCGTCACAGCCCTCAGTGCGTCACAGCCCTCAGTGGTCACAGTCCTCAGTGCGTCACAACCCTCAGTGCGTCACAGCCCTCAGTGCGTCACAGCCCTCAGTGCGTCACAACCCTCAGTGCGTCACACCTCAGTGCTTCACAGACCTCTGTACGTCACAGCCCTCAGTGCGTCACAGCCCTCAGTGCGTCACAGCCCTCAGTGCGTCACAGCCCTATGCGTCACAGCCCTCAGTGCGTCACAGCCCTCAGTGCGTCACAGCCCTCAGTGCGTCACAGCCCTCAGTGCGTCACAGCCCTCAGTGCGTCACAGCCCTCAGTGTGTCACAGCCCTCAGCGTCACAGACCTCAGTGCGTCACAGCCCTCAGTGCGTCACAGCCCTCAGTGCGTCACAGCCTCAGTGCGTCACAGCCTCAGTGCGTCACAGCCCTCAGTGCGTCACAGCCCTCAGTGCGTCACAGACCTCAGTGCGTCACAGCCCTCAGTGCGTCACAGCCCTCAGTGCGTCACAGCCCTCAGTGCGTCACAGCCTCAGTGCGTCACAGCCTCAGTGCGTCACAGACCTCTGTGCGTCACAGCCCTCAGTGCGTCACAGCCCTCTGTGCGTCACAGCCATCAGTGCGTCACAGCCCTCAGTGCGTCACAGCCTCAGTGCGTCACAGCCCTCAGTGCGTCACAGCCCTCAGTGCGTCACAGCCCTCAGTGCGTCACAGCCCTCAGTGCGTCACAACCCTCAGTGCGTCACAGCCCTCAGTGCGTCACAGCCCTCAGTGCGTCACAGCCCTCAGTGCGTCACAGCCCTCAGTGCGTCACAGCCCTCAGTGCGTCACAGCCCTCAGTGCGTCACAGCCCTCAGTGCGTCACAGCCCTCAGTGCGTCACAGACCTCAGTGCGTCACAGCCCTCAGTGCGTCACAGCCCTCAGTGCGTCACAGCCTCAGTGCGTCACAGCCTCAGTGCGTCACAGCCCTCAGTGCGTCACAGCCTCAGTGCGTCACAGCCCTCAGTGCGTCACAGCCTCAGTGCGTCACAGCCCTCAGTGCGTCACAGCCCTCAGTGCGTCACAGCCCTCAGTGCGTCACAGCCCTCAGTGCGTCACAGCCTCAGTGCGTCACAGCCCTCAGTGCGTCACAGCCCTCAGTGCGTCACAGCCCTCAGTGCGTCACAGCCCTCAGTGCGTCACAGCCCTCAGTGCGTCACAGCCCTCAGTGCGTCACAGCCCTCAGTGCGTCACAACCCTCAGTGCGTCACAACCCTCAGTGCTTCACAGACCTCAGTGCGTCACAGCCCTCAGTGCGTCACAACCCTCAGTGTGTCAAAGCCCTCAGTGCGTCACAGACCTCAGTGCGTCACAGCCCTCTGTGTGTCACAGCCCTCAGTGCTTCACAGACCTCAGTGCGTCACAGCCCTCAGTGCGTCACAGCCCTCAGTGCGTCACAACCCTCAGTGTGTCACAGCCCTCAGTGCGTCACAGCCCTCAGTGCGTCACAGCCCTCAGTGCGTCACAGCCCTCAGTGCGTCACAGCCATCAGTGCGTCACAGTCCTCAGTGCGTCACAGCCCTCAGTGCGTCACAGCCCTCAGTGCGTCACAGCCCTCAGTGCGTCACAACCCTCAGTGCGTCACAGCCCTCAGTGCGTCAAAGCCCTCAATGCGTCACAGCCCTCAGTGCGTCACAGCCATCAGTGCGTCACAGCCATCAGTGCGTCACAGCCCTCTGTGCGTCACAGACCTCTGTGCGTCACAGCCGTCAGTGCGTCACAGCCCTCTGTGCGTCACAGCCATCAGTGCGTCACAGCCCTCAGTACGTCACAGCCCTCAGTGCGTCACAACCCTCAGTGCGTCACAGCCCTCAGTGCGTCACAGCCTTCAGTGTGTCACAGTCCTCAGTGCGTCACAACCCTCAGTGCGTCACAGCCCTCAGTGCGTCACAGCCCTCAGTGCGTCACAACCCTCAGTGCGTCACAACCCTCAGTGCGTCACAGCCCTCAGTGCTTCACAGACCTCAGTACGTCACAGCCCTCAGTGCGTCACAGCCCTCAGTGTGTCACAGCCCTCAGTGCGTCACAGACCTCAGTGCGTCACAGCCCTATGTGTGTCACAGCCCTCAGTGCGTCACAGCCCTCAGTGCGTCACATCCCTCAGTGCGTCACAGCCCTCAGTGTGTCACAGCCCTCAGTGCGTCACAGCTCTCAGTGCGTCACAGACCTCAGTGCGTCACAGACCTCAGTGCGTCACAGCCATCAGTGCGTCACAGCCCTCAGTGCGTCACAGCCCTCAGTGTGTCACAGACCTCAGTGCGTCACAGCCCTCTGTGCGTCACAGACCTCTGTGCGTCACAGCCCTCAGTGCGTCACAGCCCTCTGTGCGTCACAGCCATCAGTGCGTCACAGCCCTCAGTACGTCACAGCCCTCAGTGCGTCACAACCCTCAGTGCGTCACAGCCTTCAGTGCGTCACAGCCCTCAGTGTGTCACAGCCCTCAGTGCGTCACAACCCTCTGTGCGTCACAGCCCTCAGTGCGTCACAGCCCTCAGTGCGTCACAACCCTCAGTGCGTCACAGCCCTCAGTGCTTCACAGACCTCAGTGCGTCACAGCCCTCAGTGCGTCACAACCCTCTGTGTGTTACAGCCCTCAGTGCGTCACAGACCTCAGTGCGTCACAGCCCTCAGTGCGTCACAACCCTCAGTGCGTCACAGACCTCAGTGCGTCACAGCCCTCAGTGCGTCACAGCCCTTAGTGCGTCACAGCCATCAGTGCGTCACAACCCTCAGTGCGTCACAGCCCTCAGTGCTTCACAGACCTCAGTGCGTCACAACCCTCAGTGTGTCAAAGCCCTCAGTGCGTCACAGACCTCAGTGCGTCACAGCCCTCTGTGCGTCACAGCCCTCAGTGCGTCACAGTCTTCAGTTCGTCACAGCCCTCAGTGCGTCACAGCCCTCAGTGCGTCACAGCCCTCAGTGCGTCACAACCCTCAGTGCGTCACAACCCTCAGTGCGTCACAGCCGTCAGTGCGTCACAGCCCTCAGTGCGTCACAACCCTCAGTGCGTCACAGCCCTCAGTGCGTCACAGCCATCAGTGCGTCACAGCCATCAGTGCGTCACAGCCGTCAGTGCGTCACAGCCGTCAGTGCGTCACAGCCCTCAGTGTGTCCTAGCCGTCAGTGCGTCACAGCCCTCAGTGTGTCACAGCCCTCAGTGCGTCACAGCCGTCAGTGCGTCACAGCCCTCAGTGCGTCACAGCCGTCAGTGCGTCACAGCCGTCAGTTCCTCACAGCCGTCAGTGCGGTACAGCCCTCAGTGCGTCACAGCCGTCAGTGCGTCACAGCCCTCAGTGCGTCACAGCCGTCAGTGCGTCACAGCCCTCAGTGTGTCACAGCCGTCAGTGCGTCACAGCCCTCAGTGCGTCACAGCCGTCAGTGCGTCACAGCCCTCAGTGTGTCACAGCCCTCAGTTCGTCACAGCCGTCAGTGCGTCACAGCCGTCAGTGCGTCACAGCCGTCAGTGCGTCACAGCCGTCAGTGCGTCACAGCCGTCAGTGCGTCACAGCCGTCAGTGCGTCACAGCCCTCAGTGCGTCACAGCCCTCAGTTCGTCACAGCCGTCAGTGCGTCACAGCCGTCAGTGCGTCACAGCCGTCAGTGCGTCACAGCCGTCAGTGCGTCACAGCCGTCAGTGCGTCACAGCCCTCAGTGCGTCACAGCCGTCAGTGCGTCACAGCCCTCAGTGCGTCACAGCCGTCAGTGCGTCACAGCCGTCAGTGCGTCACAGCCGTCAGTGCGTCACAGCCGTCAGTGCGTCACAGCCGTCAGTGCGTCACAGCCGTCAGTGTGTCACAGCCGTCAGTGCGTCACAGCCGTCAGTGCGTCACTGTAGCTGGTGTTCAATATGACTATCATTAAAGGCTTAGCGAACTAATTAAAATGTCTCACAAACATAAAAGTCTAAGCTTATGAAAGAAAGTTTAAAACTTCTGAATTTCATTGTCATTAATACTATGGATTATGTATAAGACAGCAGGAATATTGTATATATATATATATATATATATATATATATATATATATATATATATATATATATATAGTGTGTGTGTGTGTGTGTGTGTGTGTGTGTGTGTGTGTGTGTGTGTGTGTGTGTGTGTTCTTGAATATCACTGAATGAGTAAGTTTAATTATTTTCCTCACCCCAACATGGCTGCTTGATGGAGTCCTGTTGTTTGTGCATTGTTAATCGCCTGGAAAGAGACGTTATTGTCTTGCCTATATACTGATATCTTTAGGGCTTACAGTCCCCAAGTGGGCATTTGAAGGCATAGACGACGTTGGTCTCTTTTAAGGCGTTCTGTTATTTCTTCTGATTTATGTCTGTGGGGATAACGTCCCTATTAATAATATCTTTCAGGACCCTTTCCTCCGTTTTATGAGCCGTCGAAAAGAAGTTCCTGTAAAATGGTGTAATAGCGGGTACAAGTGTTGTGCTGGTTGACTCTTCAGAGGTTGCATGGCGTTTCATCTTTCTTTTAATGACGTCTTCAACGTAACCGGTAGAGAAGCCATTGTTGACTAGGACCTGCCTTACCCTACAGAGTTCTTCGTCGACTTGCTTCCAACCAGAGCTGTGAATGAGAGCTCGGTTGACATAAGCATTGACAACACTCCTCTTGTACCTCTCTGGGCAGTCATTGTTGGCATTGAGGCACATTCCTATGTTCGTTTCCATAGTATAGACTGCAGTGTGGAAGCCTCCATTCCCTTCCGTGACTGTTACATCTAGGAAGGGCAGCTTCCCATCACTCTCCATCTCGTAAGTGAAACTCATCACCGAATTCTGCTCGCATGCCTCCTGCAGCTGCTGCATTTTTGTTTTAAATGGTACCTGCATTTTTATGCAGGTACCTGATGTCAGACCCACTGACATCAGGTACCTTCATCGGTCATTTTGTGACTGTACAAAAGGCTACCATCATCTTTCGTACGGTCACTGATGGTCGAGTGGTTAAGGTCTCCTGTACACCAGTTGCAAAAGTGCTCCTGGCAGTATGGGTTCGAGTCACTTCTGAGGTGGAGGTTTCAGATATATATATATATATATATATATATATATATATATATATATATATATATATATATATATATATATATATACACAAAAATTACAATTGCATGATACATCAAATGAACAAATCCACAAGGGCCGTGACAAGGATTCGAACCTGCGTCCGAGAGCATCCCAGACACTGCCTTAATCAACTGAGCTACGACATGGTCACAAAGGAGTTGAAACCGAAGTTCTACTGAACTTACGGAAGCATTGATATGGAATCGTAACATATTTAGTATAGCATGTGTGTGACTTTTACAGCAACAGATGGTGCTGCTTTTCCCAAAAGTCTGTTTTTACCTGTCACAGGTGTGGCATCTATATAGTAGGTATATAAAAACATGCAAGTATTCCATAGGAACGTTGTGTCAAAATTTCGAAACAATCGATAAAGAGGTTTCAGAGATTTCCCTCACATGAAAACTCATATGAAAAACACAGTTTTCAAAAAAGCATGTTTTTACCTGTCACAGGCGTTACATCTATATAGTATGAATATAAAACACGCTTGTATGCGAATGGAAAATTATTTCAAAATTTCAAAGCAATCGATGAAGAACTTTCGGAGATTAGCGATTTTGAACAAATGAACATTTACATTTTCATTTATATAGACTAGCTGTACCCGGCCACGCGTTGCTGTGGCTCAGCAACACACGTGAGTTGCTGAGCCACAGCAACCTTTCCCTGTCTCCCAGTCCTCCCCACCATTTTCTCCCTCTCCAATCCCTGTGTCCTCCCCACCATTCCTCACTCCCTCGTCCGATGCATTCACAAATAATCTGATGTTCCCATCAGAAAATTGGGAACATCAAATGATCTGATGTTTCCATCATTGAAATAAGAAAAAAAAATAAAAAAATGAAACAAAAACAATGAAGAAATAAAATAATTAAACTATACTCACGAAATGAACAGTATGGTACACAACACAGCTCAATTCCCATGCAATGTCACACAAAATTAATCAAAATGAAAATAAATCGAAATATATGAAAATTTAATTTGTCAATGCAATCGGAAACATTGAATTGGATTCGTAACATATTTATTATAGTGTGTGTGGCTCTTACGTGCAACAGATGGCGCTGTTTCATAATAAAAGAAGAATGTTTTTACCTGGTGCTAAGTGTGACATCTATACTTATTCTTATGAAATGAACGGTATGGTAAACAACACAGCTCAATTCCAACACAATGTCACACAAAATAATTAAATTAAAATAAACTGATAAGTATAAAAATTCAATTTATTAATGCAATCGAAAACACTGATATGGAATTCATAACATATTTAGTATGGCGTGTGCATTGCCATTATGTTTAGCAGATGGCGTTTTTTTTTAATTATGTTTTTACCTGTCACAGGTGTGGCATCTATATAGTAGGCATATATACAATCAATCGCATATATGAATGGAACGTTGTGTCAGAATTTCAAAGCAATCAGTAAAGAACTTTGGGAGATGACAGCATGTGTTGCTCTTACGTCCAACAGATGGCACTGTTTAAAAAAAAAATGTTTTTTTCCTGTCACAGGTGAGGAAGGTATATAGTAAGTAAATAAAAACACGCGCCTATTCAAATGCAATGTTGTGTCAAAATTTCAAAGCAATTGGTAAAGAGGTTTCGAAGATTTCTCTCTCGTGAAAAAAGGAAAAAGACAGTTTTTTCAAAAAAGCATGTTTTTTTTCGTCACAGACCTGACATCAATATAGAATGTATATATAAACCCGCTCGGATGCGAATGAAACATTCCGTGAAAATTTCAAAGCAATCGGTGAAGAACTTTCGGAGATTAGCGATTTTGAGCATACGAACATATACACATTTATTTATATAGATATCAGAAATTCAGAGTTTCAGGACTCGCAGTGTCAGTGTGGACAAGTGTGTGGTGTTGTGGTCATATATTTTTAGGTAAGAATCTTGAGGTTTGTTAAGTCTTGCCGGGCTATGTGAGAGGTCATGGTCGTGGGGTCAGAGGTCACGGTCATGGGGGTCAGAGATCACGGTCGTGGGGTCTAAGTTTAGAGCTGTGGGGTCAGAGGTCAGGGATGCAAAGTCTGACATCATGGCTGACCTTACACAATAGATAGTAATAGACCACAATAGACAGTCGCCCTTGGGTCAGAGTTCAGGGCCGTATAAGCAGAGGTGTGACCCGGAAGGTCAGTTGTCTGGCTCACGTGACCAAAGGTCACGCTCTACACATATGGAAATATTGTCCTAGAAAGTTTAGCTTTGATTTCCAACACAAAACTCTTTATGAGTGAGACGGCGGAGAGAGGACTTTGTATTACATCAGGACAAGTATCTGGCCTTACAGAAATATTTTGATCCTGTTACACTTTACTGGCCTTGTTGTGGTGTTGGACTTAAGGCCTATCAACCTCTGGAGGGTTATTAAGACCACCACAATACCTTACTGACCAACCAGCAAGTTTGGTGTTGGACTTAAGACCTATCAACCTCTGGAGGGTTATTAAGACCACCACAATACCTTACTGATCAACCAGCAAGTTTGGTGTTGGACTTAAGACCTATCAACCTCTGGAGGGTTATTAAGACCACCACAACACCTTACTGACCAACCAGCAAGTTTGGTGTTGGACTTAAGACCTATCAACCTCTGGAGGGTTATTAAGACCACCACAATACCTTACTGACCAACCAGCAAGTTTGGTGTTGGACTTAAGACCTATCAACCTCTGGAGGGTTATTAAGACCACTACAATACCTTACTGACCAACCAGCAAGTTTGGTGTTGGACTTAAGACCTATCAACCTCTGGAGGGTTATTAAGACCACTACAATACCTTACTGACCAACCAGCAAGTTTGGTGTTGGACTTAAGACCTATCAACCTCTGGAGGGTTATTAAGACCACCACAATACCTTACTGACCAACCAGCAAGTTTGGTGTTGGACTTAAGACCTATCAACCTCTGGAGGGTTATTAAGACCACCACAACACCTTACTGGCAACCAGCCAGTATACTTCAGTTCTGAACACTGTCCCAGACCAAAGTATACTCTCAGGTATACATATACACACGGGGAAACTGGACGTACACACCTCAGGATGAAGGTCCTCTGGACCTTACAGACAAACACAAACATGTGTGTTAAAATCATACCAGAAAATAACAAAGCAAAATGTAAAAGTGAACTCCATTACACTTTGAAAAAAAAAAAAAATATATATATATTATATATATATATATATATAATAATATATATATATATATATATATATATATATATATATATATAAACCTAAAAGGGGACACCCCAGCCATGGGACACCCAGCCCTGGGACACCCAGCCCTGGGACACACACCAGCCCTGGGACACACCAGCCCTGGGACACCTCAGCCCTGGGACACCCCAGCCCTGGGACACCCAGCCCTGGGACACCCAGCCCTGAGACACACCAGCCCTGGGACACACACCAGTTTTGAGACACACCAGACCTGGAACACCCAGCCCTGGGACACACCAGTCCTGGAACACCCAGCCCTGGGACACACCAGTCCTGGGACACCCCAACCTTGTGACACCCAGCCCTGGGACGCCCAGCCCTGGGGCACCCAGCCCTGAGGCACCCAGCCCTGGGGCACCCAGCCCTGGGACACCCCAACCCTGCGACGCCCAGCCCTGGGACACCCCAACCCCGTGACACCCAGCCCTGGGACACACCAGCCATGGGACACCCAGCCCTGGGACACCCAGCCCTGGGACATCCAGCCCTGGGACACACCAGCCCTGAGACACACCAGCCCTGGGACACCCAGCCCTGGGACACTCAGCCCTGGGACACATCAGCCGTTGGACACCCCAGCCCTGGGACACACCAGCCCTGGGACACACCAGCCCTGGGACACACACATACCAGCCCTGGGACACACCAGCCCTGGGACACCCAGCCCTGGGACACACACACCAGCCCTGAGACACACCAGACATGGAACACCCCATCCCTGGGACACCCAACCCTGGGACACACACCAGCCCTGGGACACCCAACCCTGGGACACACACCAGCCCTGGGACACACACCAGAACTGGGACACACACCAGCAATGGGACACGCACCAGCCCTGGGACACACCAGCTCTGGGACACACACCAGCCCTGGGACACACACACCAGCCCTGGGACACACACCAGCCCTGGGACACACCAGCTCTGGGACACACACCAGCTCTGGGACACACACCTGCCCTGGAACACCCCAACCCTGGGACACCCCAACCCTGGGACACACCAGCCCTGGGACACACACACACCAGCCCTGGGACACACACCAGCCCTGGGACACACCAGCCCTGGGACACCCCAACCCTGGGACACACCAGCCCTGGGACACACACACACCAGCCCTGGGACACACACCAGCCCTGGGACACATCAGCCCTGGGACACACCAGCCCTGGGACACACCAGCCCTGGAACACCCCAACCCTGGGACACACCAGCCCTGGGACACACCAGTACTGGAACACCCCCAACCCTGGGACACACCAGCCCTGGGACACCCAGTCCTGGGACACACACCAGCCCTGGGACACCCAGCCCTGGGACACTCAGCCCTGGGACGCCAGCCGTGGGACACCCCAGCCCTGGGACACACCAGCCCTGGGACACCCAGCTCTGGGACACACACACACACACCAGCCCTGGGACACCCAGCCCTGGGACACACACCAGCCCTGAGACACACCAGCCCTGGGACACACACCAGACCTGGAACACCCAGCCCTGGGACACACACCAGCCCTGGGACACACACCAGCCCTGGGACACCCAGCCCTGGGACACACACACACCAGCCCTGGGACACACCAGACCTGGGACACCCAGCCCTGGGACACACACCAGCCCTGGGACACACACCAGCCCTGGGACACACACCAGCCCTGGGACACACACCAGCCCTGGGACACACACCAGCCCTGGGACACACACCAGCCATGGGACACACCAGCCCTGGGACACACCAGCCCTGGGACACACCAGCCCTGGGACACCCAGCCCTGGGACACACACCAGCCCTGGGACACACACCAGCCATGGGACACACCAGCCCTGAGACACACCAGCCCTGGGACACACCAGCCCTGGGACACACCAGCCCTGGGACACCCAGCCCTGGGACACACACCAGCCCTGGGACACACACCAGCCCTGGGACACCCAGCCCTGGGACACACACCAGCCCTGGGACACCCAGCCCTGGGACACACACACCAGCCCTGGGACACCAAGCCCTGGGACACCCAGCCCCGGGACACACCAGCCCTGGGACACCCAGCCCTGGGACACACCAGCCCTGGGACACCCAACCCTGGGACACACACCCCAGCCCTGGGACACACCAGCCCTGGGACACCCAGTCCTGGGACACACACACCAGCCCTGGGACACACCAGCCCTGGGACAACCAGCCCTGGGACACCCAGCCCTGGGACACACACCAGCCCTGGGACACACACCAGCCCTGGGACACCCAGCCCTGGGACACCCAGCCCTGGGACACCCAGCCCTGGGACACACACCAGCCCCGGGACACACACCAGCCCTGGGACACACCAGCCATGGGACACCCAGCCCTGGGACACACACCAGCCCTGGGACACACCAGCCCTGGGACACACACACCAGCCCTGGGACACCAGCCCTGGGACACACCAGCCCTGGGACACACACACCAGCCCTGGGACACACACACCAGCCCTGGGACACACACACCAGCCCTGGGACACACACACCAGCCCTGGGACACACACCAGCCCTGGGACACACGCACCAGCCCTGGGACACCCAGCCCTGGGACACCCCCAGCCCAGAGATACCCCAGCCAAGGGACACCCAGCCCTGGGACACCCAGCCCTGGGACACCCAGTCCTGGGACACCCCAACCCTGGGACACCCAGCCCTGGGACACCCAGAACTCAGCCCTGTTAATGCGCCAACTTTTCCTATATCGCAGCTCCGGGAATTTATCTAGACAGTATTTGCTTTATTTATTGATGTAATTCTGACCCTAACTCCACTAAATTCGTCATAAATCCTTGCAAAGTTGGGATTTATGAGAGGAGAAAATACCAGGGCGACTCAGGCAATGGTATCGGCGGGTCTTTGTCTGATCACCTGTGTAAACGATGGGTAATGGGCACGGTGGTTAATGGGGGCGGGTTAATGGTGGCGGTGGTTAATGGTGGTGGGGTTAATGGTGGTGGGGTTAATGTTGGGGGGTTAATGGAGGTGGGGTTAATGGTCGAGGTGGTTAATGGGGGAGGTGGTTAATGGGGACGGTGGTTAATGGGGGAGGTGGTTAATGGAGGGGGGAGGTTAATGGGGGTGGGGTTAATGGTGGCGGTGGTTAATGGGGGGGTTAATGGTGGCGGTGGTTTATGGGATGAAAGGGTGGTTAATGGTGGCGGTGGTTAATGGGGGGGCTTAATGGGGGCGGTGGTTAATGGGGGCGGTGATTAATGGGGGGCGTTGGCTAATGGGGGACGGTGGTTAATGGTGGCGGTGGTTAATGGGGACAGTGGTTAATGGGGGACGGTGGTTAATGGGGACGGTGGTTAATGGGGGCGATGGTTAATGGGGGACGGTGGTTAATGGGAACGGTGGTTAATGGGGGCGATGGTTAATGGGGGACGGTGGTTAATGGGGATGGTGGTTAATGGGGGACGGTGGTAAATTTTGACGGTGGTTAATGGTGGCGGTGGTTAATGGTGGCGGTGGTTAATGGTGGCGGTGGTTAATGGGGGCAGTGGTTAATGGGGACGGTGGTTAATGGTGGCGGTGGTTAATGGGGGCGGTGGTTAATGGGGACGGTGGTTAATGGTGGCGGTGGTTAATGGTGGCGGTGGTTAATGGGGACGGTGGTTAATGGGGACGGTGGTTAATGGGGACGGTTAAGAACATAAGAACATAAGAACAAAGGCAACTGCAGAAGGCCTATTGGCCCATACGAGGCAGCTCCTATTTATAACCACCCAATCCCACTCATATACATGTCCAACCCATGCTTGAAACAATCGAGGGACCCCACCTCCACAATGTTACGCGGCAATTGGTTCCACAAATCAACAACCCTGTTACTGAACCAGTATTTACCCAAGTCTTTCCTAAATCTAAACTTATCCAATTTATACCCATTGTTTCGCGTTCTGTCCTGTGTTGATACTTTCAATACCCTATTAATATCCCCTTTGTTATGTCCATTCATCCACTTGTAAACCTCTATCATGTCACCCCTAACTCTTCGCCTTTCCAGTGAATGCAAATTAAGCTTTGTTAATCTTTCTTCATATGAAAGATTTCTAATTTGGGGAATTAACTTAGTCATCCTACGCTGGACACGTTCAAGTGAATTTATATCCATTCTATAATATGGCGACCAAAACTGAACTGCATAATCTAAATGGGGCCTAACCAGAGCAAGATATAGCTTGAGAACCACACCAGGTGTCTTGTTACTTACGCTGCGATTAATAAATCCGAGTGTCCTATTTGCCTTATTACGAACATTTATGCATTGATCCTTTTGTTTTAAATTCTTACTAATTATAACTCCCAGATCCCTTTCGCAATCCGACTTCGCAATCTCAACACCATCTAGCTCGTATCTTGTAACTCTATCATCATTACCTAGCCTCAGAACTTTACATTTATCAGCATTAAACTGCATCTGCCAGTCCTTTGACCATTTCAAAACCCTATCTAGATCAACTTGAAGTGATAGTGAGTCCTCCTCCGAATTAATTTCCCTACCGATTTTCGTATCATCGGCAAATTTGCAAATGTTGCTACTCAAACCTGAATCTAAATCATTTATATATATTATAAACAACAGAGGTCCCAAGACAGAGCCTTGAGGCACTCCACTTACAACATTTTCCCACTCTGACTTGACTCCATTTATACTAACTCTCTGTTTCCTTTGGTATAGCCATGCCCTAATCCAGCTTAATATAGCACCACCAATACCATGAGCCTCTATCTTTTTAATCAGTCTTTCATGTGGCACTGTATCGAAAGCTTTGCTAAAGTCAAGGTACACAACATCACAATCCTTACCACTATCAACTGCCTCAACTATGCTAGAATAAAAAGATAACAAATTTGTTAAACATGAACGGCCATTTATAAAACCATGTTGCGACTCAATTATTAATTTATGTTTTTCAAGATGAAGACGAATTTTATTTGCTATTATAGATTCGAGTAACTTTCCCACAATAGACGTTAGGCTAATTGGTCGATAGTTAGACGCAAGTGATCTATCTCCTTTCTTAAAAACTGGTATCACATTAGCAACTTTCCAAAACTCTGGCACTGTGCCTGACTCTATTGATTTATTAAATATGATTGACAGTGGGTCACAAAGCTCCTCTTTGCATTCTTTCAGCACCCTGGCAAACACTTCATCCGGCCCTGGGGATTTGTTTGGTTTGAGTTTTACTATTTGTTTAAGAACATCCTCCCTGGTAACTGCTAAACTCGTCAACCTGTCCTCGTCCCCACCCACATAGACTTGTTGGGCTGAAGGCATATTGTTAAGTTCCTCTTTAGTAAATACAGATACAAAATATTTATTAAAAATACTACTCATCTCTTCATCACTATCTGTTATTTGACCTGTCTCAGTTTTTAATGGACCTATCCTTTCCCTAGTCTTAGTTCGATATAACTGAAAAAACCCTTTAGGATTTGTCTTTGCTTGCCCTGCTATACGAACTTCATAGTTTCTTTTTGCTTTCCTTATCTCTTTTTTAACATTTCTAACTAGTTGTACGAATTCCTGTTCTAAAGTGACCTCCCCATTTTTAATCCTTTTGTACCAAGCTCTCTTTTTACCTATAAGATTCTTCAAATTCTTTGTTATCCACTTTGGGTCATTAGTAATCGATCTATTCAATTTGTGTGGTATACTACGTTCCTGTGCTTTGTTTAGAATATTCTTAAATACGTTATAAATTGAATCTACATCGAAATCCCCATTTACATCACCTATCGCTGGGTTCATGTCTCGCTCCAAGACCGGCCCACACCCCATACCCAAGACTTTCCAATCAATTTGACCCAAAAAATTTCTTAGGCTATTAAAATCAGCTTTTCGAAAATCTGGCACTTTAACAGAATTTTCTCCTACAGGTCTATTCCATTCTATGCTAAATCTGATTTCTTTGTGATCACTGTTCCCTAGCTCACTCCCTATTTCGATGTCATTAATTTGTGTTTCCCTGTTAGTTAACACTAAATCTAAAATATTATTTTCCCGTGTTGGTTCCTTAATGTGTTGCGTAAGAAAGCAATCGTCAATTAATTCTAGAAAATCTTCTGCTTCACTATTCCCTGTTTTGTTCAACCAGTTTATTCCACTAAAATTAAAGTCACCCATGACATAAATACTGTTAGATCTAGATGCCCTAGATATTTCATCCCATAGATGCTTTGCTTCCATTCTGTCTAAATTTGGTGGCCTATATATAACTCCAATTATAATATTATTTGCTTTTTCGTTTAATTCTATCCAAATAGTTTCTGTGTGTGGCTCAGTTTTGATTCCCTCTTTGAGACTACATTTCAAATTGTCCCTAACGTATATGGCTACTCCACCTCCTCGTCTAATATATCTATCTGTGTGAAATAGTTTAAATCCATTTATTTGATATTCGGCTAATAGTTCTCTATTATCAACATTCATCCACGTTTCGGTAAGTGCAATAATATCTATTTTTTCTGTGCAGACAAGAGCATTTAATTCGTTAATTTTATTTCTTAGACTTCTACTGTTTGTGTAATATACCCTAAGTGAATTGTTATTTTGAGGCCCTTCTCTTTCCCTGATCATTTTGCCAATTCCTTTCTCCCGCAAACACATACTTTTATTACATCCTTCCTCCAAATCAATTCCCATACCTCTATCTACTAACAGTTTAAACCCAAACAAACACCTCTAACCACTTCTTCCAACGAGTTTGCAACAGCAACAACCCCAGCTCTCGATAGATGCACCCCATCCCGAGCATACATTTCATTTCTTCCATAGAAGTGTTCCCAGTTGTCTATGAAAGATATTGCATTTGATTTGCAATATCTTTCCAGCCGGCAATTGACACCAAGTGCCCTCGACATCCATTCATTTCCCACTCCCTTTCTTGGAAGAATGCCACATATGATCGGGATTCCTCCCTTGCTCCTAACTAATTCTATTGCTGTCTTGAATTTCAGTATTAGTTCCTCACTTCTAACTCTCCCAACATCATTACCCCCTACACTAATACAAATAATGGGTTTGCTCCCATTTCCCGTCATAATATCTTTCATGTTTCCAACAATATCACTAATTCCAGCTCCCGGATAGCAAACTCTTAATCTGTTCCCCCTATCTCTGGCACAAAACGTTCTGTCTAAATACCTCACCTGGGAATCTCCCACAACCAAAACTCGCCTCGGTATCTCCTTAACTTTCTGAGCGCCCTGAGGGGCCCGCGCTTCGCCGCTCCTTGCTGATTTCTTTTCGGAGTTAACTGCTGGCTCACCACAGCACTCGTCCTCCAACACGGCAAATGAATTTGCCATCTTTAGGGCGTCTGTAGGCGGCCTTGTCAAGGTCTTCTTAAGACCCCTGTCCCCAACGACTCTCCACGACGAGGTCTTGTTTATCTTGGTCTTCTCCGCCTCCCCCCGACGCCCTTCTCCGCCTCCCCCCGACGCTACCGTCCCACCGTCCCCAAACGATAGTTTGGGGACGGTGGTTAATGGGGGCGGCTAACACTGAGGTTAATGTCAGTGTGGTGTGTGTGTGTGTGGACTGGTCAGTGTGGGGTTGTGTGTGTGGACTGGTCAGTGTGGGTGTGTGTGTGTGGACTGGTCAGTGTGGGGTGTGTGTGTGTGTGGACTGGTCAGTGTGGGGTTGTGTGTGTGGACTGGTCAGTGTGGGTGTGTGTGTGTGGACTGGTCAGTGTGGGTGTGTGTGTGTGGACTGGTCAGTGTGGGTGTGTGTGTGGGACTGGTCAGTGTGGGTGTGTGTGTGTGGACTGGTCAGTGTGGGTGTGTGTGTGTGTGTGTGTGTGGACTGGTCAGTGTGGGTGGGTGGGTGTGTGTGTGTGTGTGGACTGGTCAGTGTGGGGTTGTGTGTGGACTGGTCAGTGTGGGGTGTGTGGACTGGTCAGTGTGGGTGTGTGTGTGTGGACTGGTCAGTGTGGGTGTGTGTGTGTGTGGACTGGTCAGTGTGGGGTGTGTGTGTGTGTGGACTGGTCAGTGTGGGGTGTGTGTGGACTGGTCAGTGTGGGTGTTGTGTGTGTGTGGACTGGTCAGTGTGGGGTGTGTGTGGACTGGTCAGTGTGGGGTGTGTGTGTGTGTGGACTGGTCAGTGTGGGGTGTGTGTGTGTGTGGACTGGTCAGTGTGGGGTGTGTGTTGTGTGGACTGGTCAGTGTGGGTGTGTGTGTGTGTGGACTGGTCAGTGTGGGGTGTGTGTGTGTGTGGACTGGTCAGTGTGGGGTGTGTGTGTGTGTGGACTGGTCAGTGTGGGGGTGTGTGTGGACTGGTCAGTGTGGGTGTGTGTGTGTGTGGACTGGTCAGTGTGGGGTGTGTGGACTGGTCAGTGTGGGGTGTGTTGTGTGGACTGGTCAGTGTGGGGGTGTGTGTGGACTGGTCAGTGTGGGGTGTGTGTGGACTGGTCAGTGTGGGGTGTGTGTGGACTGGTCAGTGTGTGTGTGTGTGTGTGGACTGGTCAGTGTGGGGTGTGTGTGTGTGGACTGGTCAGTGTGGGGTGTGTGTGACTGGTCAGTGTGGGGTGTGTGGACTGGTCAGTGTGGTGTGTGTGGTGTGGACTGGTCAGTGTGGGTGTGTGTGTGTGGACTGGTCAGTGTGGGGTGTGTGTGTGGAGGTCAGTGTGGGGTGTGTGGACTGGTCAGTGTGGGGTGTGTGTGTGTGGACTGTCAGTGTGGGGTGTGTGGAGTGGTCAGTGTTGGTGTGTGTGTGTGTGGACTGGTCAGTGTGGGGTGTGTGGTGTGTGGACTGGTCAGTGTGGGGTGTGTGTGTGGACTGGTCAGTGTGGGGGTGTGGAGTGGTCAGTGTGGTGTGTGTGTGGACTGGTCAGTGTGGGGTGTGTGTGTGTGGACTGGTCAGTGTGGGGTGTGTTGTGTGGACTGGTCAGTGTGGG
>WNGS01000034.1:37225-47467 GCA_020271785.1 Procambarus virginalis
CCTCAGTGCGTCACAGCCTCAGTGCGTCACAGCCCTCAGTGCGTCACAGCCCTCAGTGCGTCACCCCTCAGTGCGTCACAGCCCTCAGTGCGTCACAGCCCTCAGTGCGTCACAGCCCTCAGTGCGTCCAGCCTCAGTGCGTCCAGCCCTCAGTGCGTCACAGCCCTCAGTGCGTCACAGCCCAGTGCGTCACAGCCCTCTTGTGTCACAGCCCTCAGTGCGTCACAGCCCTCAGTGCGTCCAGCCCTCAGTGCGTCACAGCCCTCAGTGCGTCCACAGCCTCAGTGCGTCACAGCCCTCAGTGCGTCACAGCCCTCATTGCGTCACAGCCCTCAGTGCGTCACAGCCCTCAGTGCGTCACAGCCCTCAGTGCGTCACAGCCCTCAGTGCGTCACAGCCCTCAGTGCGTCACAGCCCTCAGTGCGTCACAGCCCTCAGTGCGTCACAGCCTCAGTGCGTCACAGCCTCAGTGCGTCACAGCCCTCATGCGTCACAGCCCTCAGTGCGTCACAGCCGTCAGTGCGTCACAGCCCTCAGTGCGTCACAGCCCTCAGTGCGTCACAGCCCTCAGTGCGTCACAGCCCTCAGTGCGTCACAGCCCTCAGTGCGTCACAGTCCTCAGTGCGTCACAGCCCTCAGTGCGTCACAGCCCTCAGTGCGTCACAGCCCTCAGTGCGTCACAGCCCTCAGTGCGTCACAGCCCTCAGTGCGTCACAGCCCTCAGTGCGTCACAGCCCTCAGTGCGTCACACACAGTGCGTCCACAGCCCTCAGTGCGTCACAGCCGTCAGTGCGTCACAGCCTCATGTGCGTCACAGCCCTCTGTGCGTCACAGCCCTCAGTGCGTCACAGCCCTCAGTGCGTCACAGCCCTCAGTGCGTCACAGCCCTCAGTGCGTCACAGCCCTCAGTGCGTCACAGCCCTCAGTGCGTCACAGCCTCAGTGCGTCACAGCCCTCAGTGCGTCACAGCCGTCAGTGCGTCACAGCCCTCAGTGCGTCACAGCCGTCAGTGCGTCACAGCCGTCAGTGCGTCACAGCCCTCAGTGCGTCACAGCCCTCAGTGCGTCACAGCCCTCAGTGCGTCACAGCCTCAGTGCGTCACAGCCCTCAGTGCGTCACAGCCCTCGTGCGTCACAGCCCTCAGTGTGTCACAGCCCTCAGTGCGTCACAGCCCTCAGTGCGTCACAGCCCTCAGTGCGTCACAGCCCTCTGTGCGTCACAGTCCCTCAGTGCGTCACAGCCCTCAGTGCGTCACAGCCCTCAGTGCGTCACAGCCCTCAGTGCGTCACAGCCCTCAGTGCGTCACAGCCCTCAGTGCGTCACAGCCCTCAGTGCGTCACAGCCCTCAGTGCGTCACAGCCCTCAGTGCGTCACAGCCCTCAGTGCGTCACAGCCTCAGTGCGTCACAGCCCTCAGTGCGTCACAGCCCTCAGTGCGTCACAGCCCTCAGTGCGTCACAGCCCTCAGTGCGTCACAGCCTCAGTGCGTCACAGCCCTCAGTGCGTCACAGCCCTCAGTGCGTCACAGCCTCAGTGCGTCACAGCCCTCAGTGCGTCACAGCCCTCAGTGCGTCACAGCCCTCAGTGCGTCACAGCCCTCAGTGCGTCACATCTCAGTGCGTCACAGCCCTCAGTGCGTCACAGCCCTCGTGCGTCACAGCCCTCAGTGCGTCACAGCCCTCAGTGCGTCACAGCCCTCAGTGCGTCACAGCCCTCAGTGCGTCACAGCCCTCAGTGCGTCACAGTCTTCAGTGCGTCACAGCCCTCAGTGCGTCACAGCCCTCAGTGCGTCACAACCCTCAGTGCGTCACAACCCTCAGTGCGTCACAGCCGTCAGTGCGTCACAGCCGTCAGTGCGTCACAGCCGTCAGTGCGTCACAGCCGTCAGTGCGTCACAGCCGTCAGTGCGTCACAACCCTCAGTGCGTCACAACCCTCAGTGCGTCACAGCCCTCAGTGCGTCACAGCCATCAGTGCGTCACAGCCATCAGTGCGTCACAGCCCTCAGTGCGTCACAGCCCTCAGTGCGTCACAGCCCTCAGTGCGTCACTGTCATCAGTACGTCACAGCCCTCAGTACGTCTCAGCCCTCAGTGCGTCACAGCCCTCAGTGCGTCACAGCCCTCAGTGCGTCACAGCCTCAGTGCGTCACAGCCCTCAGTGTGTCACAGCCCTCAGTGCGTCACAGCCCTCAGTGCGTCACAGCCCTCAGTGCGTCACAGCCCTCAGTGCGTCACAGCCCTCAGTGCGTCACAGCCCTCAGTGCGTCACAGCCCTCAGTGCGTCACAGCCCTCAGTGCGTCACAGCCCTCAGTGCGTCACAGCCCTCAGTGCGTCACAGCCCTCAGTGTGTCACAGCCCTCAGTGCGTCACAGCCGTCAGTGCGTCACAGCCGTCAGTGCGTCACAGCCATCAGTGCGTCACAGCCCTCAGTGCGTCACAGCCCTCAGTGTGTCACAGCCCTCAGTGCGTCACAGCCGTCAGTGCGTCACAGCCGTCAGTGCGTCACAGCCCTCAGTGTGTCACAGCCCTCAGTGCGTCACAGTCCTCAGTGCGTCACAGCCCTCAGTACGTCACAGTCCTCAGTGCGTCACAGCCATCAGTGCGTCACAGTCCTCAGTGCGTCACAGCCCTCAGTGCGTCACAATCTTCAGTGCATCACAGTCCTCAGTGCGTCACAGCCCTCTGTACGTCACAGCCGTCTGTGCGTCACAGCCCTCAGTACGTCACAGCCGTCTGTGCGTCACAGCCGTCTGTGCGTCACAGTCCTCTGTGCGTCACAGCCCTCAGTGCGTATCAGCCCTCAGTACGTCACAGCCCTCAGTGCGTCACAGTCCTCAGTGCGTCACAGCCCTCAGTGCGTCACAATCTTCAGTGCATCACAGTCCTCAGTGCGTCACAGCCCTCTGTACGTCACATCCGTCTGTGCGTCACAGCCCTCAGTACGTCACAGCCGTCTGTGCGTCACAGCCGTCTGTGCGTCACAGTCCTCTGTGCGTCACAGCCCTCAGTGCGTATCAGCCCTCAGTACGTCACAGCCGTCAGTACGTCACAGCCCTCAATGCGTCACAACCCTCAGTGCGTCACAGTCCTCAGTGTGTCACAGCCCTCAGTGCGTCACAGCCCTCAGTGTGTCACAGCCCTCAGTGCGTCACAGCCCACTTTGTGTCACAGTCCTCAGTGCGTCACAGCCCTCTGTGCGTCGCAGCCCTCAGTGCGTCACAGCTCTCTGTGCGTCACAGCCCTCAGTGCGTCACAGCCCTCTGTGCGTCACATCCCTCAGTGCGTCACAGCCCTCTGTGCGTCGCAGCCCTCTGTGCGTCGCAGCCCTCGGTGCGTCACAGCCCTCAGTGCGTCACAGCTCTCTGTCCGCTACAGCCCTCTGTGCGTCACAGTCCTCAGTGCGTCACAGCCCTCAGTGCGTCACAGCTCTCTGTGCGTCACAGCCCTCAGTGCGTCACAGCCCTCAGTGCGTCACAGCCCTCAGAGCGTCACAACTCTCTGTGGGTCACAGCCCTCAGTGCGTCACAGCCCTCAGTGCGTCACAGCCCTCAGTGCGTCACAACTCTCAGTGTGTCACAACCCTCAGTACGTAACAGCCCTCAGTGCGTCACAGCCCTCAGTGCGTCACAGCCCTCAGTGCGTCACAGCCCTCAGTGCGTCACAACTCTCAGTGCGTCACAACCCTCAGTACGTAACAGCCCTCAGTGCGTCACAGCCCTCAGTGAGTCACAGCCCTCAGTGCGTTACAGCCCTCAGTGCGTCACAGCCCTCTGTGCGTCACTGCCCTCAGTGCGTCACAGCCCTCAGTGCATCACAGCCCTCTGTGCGTCACAGTCCTCAGTGCGTCACAGCCCTCAGTGCATCACAGTCCTCAGTGCGTCACAGTCCTCTGTGCATCACAGCCCTCTGTGCGTCACAGCCCTCAGTGCATCACAGCCCTCAGTGCGTCACAGCCCTCAGTGCGTCACAGCCCTCTGTGCGTCACAGCCCTCAGTGCGTCACAGACCTCAGTGCATCAGCCCTCAGTGCGTCACAGCCCTCAGTGCGTCACAGTCCTCTGTGCATCACAGCCCTCAGTGCGTCACAGCCCTCTGTGCGTCACAGCCCTCAGTGCGTCACAGCCCTCAGTGCATCACAGCCCTCTGTGCGTCACAGTCCTCTGTGCGTCACAGCCCTCAGTGCATCACAGCCCTCTGTGCGTCACAGCCCTCAGTGCGTCCCAGTCCTCAGTGCGTCACAGCCCTCAGTGCGTCACAGCCCTCAGTGCATTACAGCCCTCAATGCGTCACAGACCTCAGTGCATCAGCCCTCAGTGCGTCACAGCCCTCAGTGCGTCACAGTCCTCTGTGCATCACAGCCCTCTGTGCGTCACAGCCCTCTGTGCGTCACAGCCCTCAGTGCGTCACAGCCCTCAGTGCATCACAGCCCTCTGTGCGTCACAGTCCTCTGTGCGTCACAGCCCTCAGTGCATCACAGCCCTCTGTGCGTCACAGCCCTCAGTGCGTCACAGTCCTCAGTGCGTCACAGCCCTCAGTGCGTCACAGCCCTCAGTGCATCACAGCCCTCAGTGCGTCACAGCCCTCTGTGCGTCACAGCCCTCTGTGCGTCACAGTCCTCAGTGCGTCACAGTCCTCAGTGCGTCACAGCCCTCAGTGCATCACAGCCCTCTGTGCGTCACAGCCCTCAGTGCATCACAGCCCTTAGTGCGTCACAGCCCTCAGTGCGTCACAGCCCTCAGTGCATCACAGTCCTCAGTGCGTCACAGCCCTCATTGCGTCACAGCCCTCAGTGGGTCACAGTCCTCAGTGCGTCACAGCTCTCTGTGCGTCACAGCCCTTTGTGCGTCAAAGCCCTCTGTGCGTCACAGTCCACCGTGCGTCACAGCTCTCCGTGCGTCACAGTCCTCAGTGCGTCTCAGCCCTCAGTGCGTCACAGTCATCAGTGCGTCACAGCCCTCAGTACGTCACAACCGTATGTGCGTCACAACCCTCTGTGCGTCACAGCCCTCTGTGCGTCACAGCCCTCTGTGCGTCACCGCCCTCTGTGCGTCACAGCTCTCTGTGCGTCACAGCCCTCAGTGCGTCACAGCCCACAGTACGTCACATCCCTCAGTGCGTCACATCCCTCAGTGCGTCACAGCCCTCCGTGCGTCACAGCCTTCCATGCGTCACAGTCCTCTATGCGTCACAGCTCTCAGTGCGTCACAGCCCTCTGTGCGTCACAGTCCTAAGTGCGTCACAGCCCTCTGTGCGTCACAGTCCTCAGTGCGTCACAGTTCTCTGTGCGTCAAAGTCCTCTGTGCGTCACAGTCCTCTGTGCGTCACAGCCCTCAGTGCGTCACAGCCCTCAGTGCGTCACAGCCCTCCGTGCGTCACAGCCCTCCGTGCTTCACAGTCCTCCGTGCTTCACAGTTCTCTGTGCGTCACAGTCTTCTGTGCGTCACAGTTCTCTGTGCGTCACCGTCCTCTGTGCGTCAAAGTCCTCTGTGCGTCACAGTCCTCTGTGCGTCACAGCCCTCCGTGCGTCACAGCCTTTCGTGCGTCACAGCCCTCCGTGCTTCACAGTCCTCTATGCGTCACAGTCCTCTTTGCGTCACAGTCCTCAGTGCGTCACAGTCCTCTGTGCGTCACAGTTCTCTGTGCGTCACAGCCTTCAGTCCGTCACAATCCTCTGTGCGTCACAGTTCTCTTTGCGTCACAGCCCTACGTGCGTCACAGTCCTACGCGCGTCACAGCCCTCAGTGAGTCACATCCCTCTGTGCGTCACAGCCCTCTGTGCGTCACAGCCCTCTGTGCGTCACAGCCCTCAGTGCGTCACAGGCCTCTGTGCGTCACAGCTTTCAGTGCGTCACAGCCCTCCGTGCGTCACAGCCATCAGTGCTTCACAGCTTTCAGTGCGTCAAAGCCCTCTGTGCGTCACAGTCCTCAGTGCGTCACAGTCTTCAGTGCGTCACAGCCCTCAGTGCGTCACTGTCCTCAGTGCGTCACTGTCCTCAGTGCGCCACAGCCCTCTGTGCGTCACAGCCCTCTGTGCGTCACAGTCCTCAGTGCGTCACAGTCCTCAGTGCGTCACAGCCCTCAGTGCGTCACAGCCCTCAGTGCGTCACAGCCCACTGTGCGTCACAGTCCTCAGTGCGTCACAACTCTTTGTGCGTCACAGCCCTCAGTGCGTCACAACCCTCAGTGCGTCACAGCCCTCAGTGCATCACAGCCCTCAGTGCGTCACAGCCCTCAGTGCGTCACAGCCCTCAGTGCGTCAAAGCCCTCAGTGCGTCACAGCCATCAGTGCGTCAAAGCCCTCAGTGCGTCACAACCCTCAGTGCGTCACAGTCCTCAGTGCATCACAGCCCTCAGTGCGTCACAGCCCTCAGTGCGTCACAGTCCTCAGTGCATCACAGCCCTCAGTGCGTCACAGCCCTCAATGCGTCACAGTCCTCAGTGCATCACAGCCCTCAGTGCGTCACAGCCTCAGTGCATCACAGCCCTCAGTGCGTCACAGCCCTCAGTGTGTCACAGCCCTCAGCGCGTCACAGCCCTCTGTGCGTCACAGACCTTTGTGCGTCACAGACCTCAATGCGTCACAGCCGTCTGTGCGTCACAGCCCTCAGTGCGTCACAGCTCTCAGTACGTCACAGCCCTCAGTGCGTCACAGCCCTCAGTGCGTCACAACCCTCAGTGCGTCACAGCCCTCAGTACGTCACAGCCCTCAGTGCGTCACAGCCCTATGTGCGTCACAGCCTTCAGTGCGTCACAGCCCTCTTTGCCTCACAGTCCTCAGTGCCTCACAGCCCTCAGTGCGTCACAGCCCTCAGTGCGTCACAGCCCTCAGTGCGTCACAACCCTCAGTGCGTCACAGCCCTCAGTGCGTCAAAGCCCTCAATGCGTCACAGCCCTCAGTGCGTCACAGCCATCAGTGCGTCACAGCCATCAGTGCGTCACAGCCCTCTGTGCGTCACAGACCTCTGTGCGTCACAGCCCTCAGTTCGTCACAGCCCTCTGTGCGTCACAGCCATCAGTGCGTCACAGCCCTCAGTACGTCACAGCCCTCAGTGCGTCACAACCCTCAGTGCGTCACAGCCCTCAGTGCGTCACAGCCCTCAGTGTGTCACAGTCCTCAGTGCGTCACAACCCTCAGTGCGTCACAGCCCTCAGTGCGTCACAGCCCTCATTGCGTCACAACCCTCAGTGCGTCACACCCCTCAGTGCTTCACAGACCTCTGTACGTCACAGCCCTCAGTGCGTCACAGCCCTCAGTGTGTCACAGCCCTCAGTGCGTCACAGACCTCAGTGCGTCACAGCCCTATGTGTGTCACAGCCCTTAGTGCGTCACAGCCCTCAGTGCGTCACAGCCCTCAGTGCGTCACATCCCTCAGTGCGTCACAGCCCTCAGTGTGTCACAGCCCTCAGTGCGTCACAGCTCTCAGTGCGTCACAGACCTCAGTACGTCACAGCCCTCTGTGCGTCACAACCCTCAGTGCGTCACAGCCTTCAGTGCGTCACAGCCCTCAGTGTGTCACAGCCCTCAGTACGTCACAACCCTCAGTGCGTCACAGCCCTCAGTGCGTCACAGCCCTCAGTGCGTCACAGCCCTCAGTGCGTCACAGCCCTCAGTGCTTCACAGACCTCAGTGCGTCACAGCCCTCAGTGCGTCACAACCCTCAGTGTGTCACAGCCCTCAGTGCGTCACAGCCCTCTGTGTGTCACAGCCTTCAGTGCGTCACAGACCTCAGTGCGTCACAGCCCTCTGTGTGTCACAGCCCTCAGTGCGTCACAGACCTCAGTGCGTCACAGCCCTCAGTGCGTCACAACCCTCAGTGTGTCACAGCCCTCAGTGCGTCACAGCCCTCAGTGCGTCACAGCCCTCAGTGCGTCACAGCCCTCAGTGCGTCACAGCCCTTAGTGCGTCACAGCCCTCAGTGCGTCACAGCCCTCAGTGCGTCACAGCCCTCAGTGCGTCACAGCCATCAGTGCGTCACAGTCTTCAGTGCGTCACAGCCCTCAGTGCGTCACAGCCCTCAGTGCGTCACAACCCTCAGTGCGTCACAACCCTCAGTGCGTCACAGCCGTCAGTGCGTCACAGCCGTCAGTGCGTCACAGCCGTCAGTGCGTCACAGCCGTCAGTGCGTCACAGCCGTCAGTGCGTCACACCCTCAGTGCGTCACAACCCTCAGTGCGTCACAGCCCTCAGTGCGTCACAGCCTCAGTGCGTCACAGCCCTCAGTGCGTCACAGCCCTCAGTGCGTCACAGCCCTCAGTGCGTCACAGCCCTCAGTGCGTCACAGCCGTCAGTGCGTCACAGCCCTCAGTGCGTCACAGCCCTCAGTGCGTCACAGCCGTCAGTGCGTCACAGCCGTCAGTGCGTCACAGCCCTCAGTGCGTCACAGCCCTCAGTGTGTCACAGCCGTCAGTGCGTCACAGCCCTCAGTGCGTCACAGCCGTCAGTGCGTCACAGCCCTCAGTGCGTCACAGCCGTCAGTGCGTCACAGCCCTCAGTGCGTCACAGCCTCAGTGCGTCACAGCCGTCAGTGCGTCACAGCCGTCAGTGCGTCACAGCCGTCAGTGCGTCACAGCCGTCAGTGCGTCACAGCCGTCAGTGCGTCACAGCCGTCAGTGCGTCTCAGCCGTCAGTGCGTCACAGCCGTCAGTGCGTCACAGCCGTCAGTGCGTCACAGCCCTCTGTGCGTCACAGCCTCTCAGTGTGTCACAGCCGTCAGTGCGTCACAGCCGTCAGTGCGTCACAGCCGTCAGTGCGTCACTGTAGCTGGTGTTCAATATGACTATCATTAAAGGCTTAGCGAACTAATTAAAATGTCTCACAAACATAAAAGTCTAAGCTTATGAAAGAAATTTTAAAACTTCTGAATTTCATTGTCATTATACTATGGATTATGTATAAGACAGCAGGAATATTGTATATATATATATATATATATATATATATATATATATATATATATATATAATATATATATTTCTTCCTTTCTGTATGTAAAGGTCAGAGTACAGTCATCAGCAGTGGCTGAGCTTCAGGAATGAGGATGAAGAAGATCGTTGAAATAAACATTCCACAGCAGAGGGCCAAGCACACTACCCTGTGGAAACGCTGGCACCAATTCTGTGGCTATCGGATTCTGCTCCATTGAGGACTACCCTTAGAGCCGTTCTTGAAGGTAGTCTTTTAATAACACTAAAATGGAGCCTGCAAATGCCTACACTTGAAGCTTCACTGCCAATCCAGAGTGCCAGACCCGCTCAAGGGCTCCTGCTATGTCTAGAGCAACAACACAGACTGATCTTGGGCTCATCCTGTGATGATGCCACTTAGAGAGAGAGATTTAGCAAGAGATCAGCAGCAGATCGGCCTTTTCTAAAACCATACTGTCGATCAACATTAGCCGATGACGGTCAAAAAATGATATCATTTGCTGAGCAATTAATGATTCTAGGATCTTGCTAGTAATGGAAAGCAGTGACACTGGTCTGAGTTACCAACTACTGAGCGGCTCTTTTTTTGTGCAACGGTGGACAAACGTCTGCTTCTTCATAAGAGGGCCAAATTCCTTGAATCTAGGCAGAGTTGGAAGAGGCGATGAGAGGTGGAGCCAACAGGTCCGCGCAGCACCGTAGTAGTCTTGGACTGACCTTATCTTGGCCCCACAACCTTTTTGTGTCTAGCGTGTTAAGGAGATTGAGAACTTCATTCTGATTTATAACCACTTCAGTCAACCTAGACACAGTGCTTGGGGCAAGATGTGGAGGCTGACGTTCAGTGATCAAGGGACTTGCATCTTGGCAGCAAAGTGATTTGCCAGTAAATCAGCCTTCTCCTGATTAGCTGGTTGCCACATGTACCATCATCTCTGTTTAGAGGTGGGATTGTGTCCTCAGGTGAGTGTCCCTGTCGATCCTTCACCAGGACCACCAGACCTTGGATCCAACCCTTCCAAGATGCAAGTTTTCTTCGAGTTTCTGATTCCCTCTGGATATAGCCCACTTTTGAACTTCTTTCTATTATTCGACAAGACTGTCTATCGAATTGTTTCTGTTATGAGCCGAGGAATGCCGTTTAATCTCCTCCAGGACCTTGTTTTTGGCTATCAGTTGCCATCCGGCAGCGATATCCAACCGCCGGGCTGACCAGTGGGCTTGGTCACATACTGCCGGTGAGGGATATGCCTATACTGCAGGTCCAGTATATGACTGGTGAAAGCGTTTACTTGGCTGTTCACGTCCCCCTGGAGCA